>JANITW010000006.1:70103162-70113280 GCA_027564335.1 Erythroxylum williamsii
ATGTTTTACGGTTCAAGGGTTGGACTCCGGTAGTGGATCCAACAGTTGGGATCCGGTCTCCGGGTCGGGTCCCGACAAATCCTTCCTTTCGATATCACTGGAGGTGCAAAACTCTTAAGGTATGTTTGGATGTGGGTGAAGGGATGAAATGGAATGGAATGGAATGACCCAAATGATTCAGGCCATTGTTTAGGAGTCTATTTTGAAACATGATAGAATGGCAATTGATGGCTTTGGAAGCCATCATTTGCTATCCAAAATCCAATATTTTGTGACATCTCAAATTGGGGGATCAGGGATGGAATGACATGGTTTGCCTTCCAAACAAAAGAGTCCCTCTCTTATTTTATTTAAACTTCCAAACAATGGAGTGATCCATTCCATTCCATTCCATTCTATTAATTGTCATTTCATTCTATTTCATCCTAAACTTCCAAACATACCCAAGTCACCCACCTCCTTTTTGCTAATGACCTTTTTCTGTCATGCTGACTTGCTTTTTATTAAATCCTTTCTGTCAAACACTAATCACCCTTTATCATCTATCACAAATCATATGATTTTCCGCAGACAACATACTTCACACACGGTTAATAAAAAATATGTTAAGACTTATAAATATCAATTAAATTAATTTTGTTATGTAATTTTAAATTACTAATTAATAAAATAATATAGTTTCAGTACTTATTTTATAAATTATTATTAAGTTTACATTAAAAATATGTTTTACTTATATATAAATAGTCTTAATAGATACAACTTTTTTTATTTAATATACAATTGCAAATATCTTTTTAATCTATTGTATAATTGTAATCAAGAGGTTTTTTAGTGAATGATTTAAGACTAAAAAAATATAAATAGAGTTGTTATGTACTATTTGATTTTATTTTGTTATTTTATTCTTTTTTGATATTTTGGTTAATATTTGTTTTTTAATAAATAATGTCAGCTATAAATTATATTTTATTTATATGATGAAAATAATTAATATATCTAAAAAATGAATTAAGTTTTATTTAGAGAAGAGAAAAGGTAGAAAAGGGGGAGAGAGGGAAACTTAGGGATAATTTGGTTTTATTTATATTCCTCTGTTTTAATTTTCAATTTTTACTTTTTATTTTTTAAACAAAAACAAAATTTAGTAATGTAGTTATATTTTTATCACATATTAAATAAAATTTAAAAATTAAAACACAAATTTTTCTAAGACAAGTGAGAAGAAAAGGGTTGTCTCTCTTGAGTCTTGAGACACTAAAGTTAGCAACCATGTGTGAACTCCTCTCTGATTCCTTGATTTCTGTGAAAACATATATTTTTTAATGTAAACTCAATAATAGTTTATAAATTAAGTATTCAAAATATATTATTTTATTTATTAGTAATTTAAAATTAAATCATAAAATTAATTTAATTGATATTTTTATGTCTTAACATATAGTATTTTTTATGAACCCTGTATGGTTTCTGACAGATACTATCAGAAAGTCAGGGAAAGCTTCAAAAGGAGCACGTATGGAAAAAGAGGACCCGCGTTCAATGGCAACAAATGCGCAAGAGGTCGTCTCGGGATGTGGGACTGAAGATCCGACGGACCGACAGTTGAATGTCCAAATGCCGAAAGAAGTAGGTTATGAGTGGCATGTGAGTGGATTGTGAGTAAGAACAAAAGGTTCTGACCAAGAAGATAAGGTTGTGAGTTGTATGATTGTGTCGGCAAGAAGATAAGGCTTTAAGAAAACGAATAAAAATGTGAGAGAGGTGGAGATGCCTTGGCCATTTTCTCACCGATCTCAGCCATGTGGCTTGGACTAGTGTGTTTCAGTTTCTTTAAGACTTCAGGCCTCAAATTCTGCATGCATTCTGATGCCATTCTCATCAATTCAGGATCCGACATCATCTACAGTTACCCACATGCTCGTCAAAGCCCATAACGAGCTAACCAGAATAAACCATAAAAAATAACCGTAAAGGCAATCAAACTCTCAAACTTGAGTGACCATAGGATTTCAAATTCTTACAACCAACATCTAAAGTGCATCCAGTATGTAAAAAATTATTCATTGCCTCTAAAGAAATTCGCTTTCATGATCCAACGCCTAAAAATTAGGAGACCTGATCCTCTGACTCAGGTGCTCTGACCCTACCCTGTGTCAGAAGATCTTAGCTATTCATAACTTAAATGAATGGCTGACATCCTCTAACACAGGATAAGATCAGAGCACCTGAGCCAGAGGATCCGAAGGCTTAAATTAGTCATAAGTTTAGTGTTCGAAGAAAAGCATTAACTGCCCACTCAATTAAGCAACAACTAGACCTGAATATGCGAAAATTTGAACCAGCCTAAGCCTAAAATAAGAAAAGCAAGACCCTTATCTAAATTTGATGGCAAAATAAATCGTATGCACTTTCTCCATATCTCGTAAGGAAGCCAACTGAGAAAAGAAAAGGGATGAAAATGAAGAAAACTCGTAAGAAAAAACCAATTGAGAACTTATAAATCAGCAACCTGTTGTTGGATCCTTGAAAAATCAACAGGAGCATGCGACTCATCTGCTCCTGAGCGAGCTTGATCAATTCCGGATCCATCATCTGGTTGAACATGATGTGAGATCAGAAGAGAAGATTGAGTAGGAGAAGTGAAATTGAAAGTAAAAATTTGTTAATCAGCGGAGAGGGAGAGTTGGGTTGGGTTGGGTTGCGTTGCGATGCGGGAGAAGTGGAATAGAATAAACAAACAAACAAGGAAACAAACCAAAGTCGAGTCGCAATAAAAAGGAAAATATAAACAAATCCAGAGGAACACTCAAGCAAAACAAAACACAATTTAGATACCCTAAACCGTACCAGTAAAATGAAGAGGAGGAATCTGCACGCAAAACCCAGAAATGGCCAGAAAATTTAGACAGAGCTGGAGAGCTCAAAATTCAGACGTCGAAGAAGGATAAGAAGTTTCGGCAGGTTTAATCGTGACAAGGATAAATTTGTCTCGAAGAAGAAGAATAGTTATTCGTGGAATAGATAACAATAGGTATTTTTATCTATTCCTCAAAATTTAGTATTGCTATTCTTTGCTCACTGACCTTTGTAACCAGTACAATTTTTCATGCTCCAACACACGACATAACATATAATTCAACTCGACTCTTATCAAACACACAACATAACTCATACTTCAACTCAAGCCCTTAATTAATCAGACACACAACATAACTCATACTTACTTGACTCAACCAGCTCTTACGGGCATATCCTAGGACGAGCTGACGTTGCGACGATATGGCGTAGATGAATTTCAATCATATAGTGATCAATTAACATATCTGACGATTCTGAACACGAAATCCATCCGCAAGTTTCTCTTCAACTATCCGACGAATCCAACGGTTAAGCTTGTGAAAAGTGCCATATGAATATGATTCTGCCACCGAAATCAAACTGTAAAATGCATATAATCAATCAGACAGTAGTATCGATGATAGTGAAACCAGCGACAGCGAACCTGAGAATGTCATAAAACGACTACAAGCTTCGGTTGAAACTAATGCTTGCTTAAGAACATACACCAAGCAACAGTACACAAGTAAACTTATAACTAAAATCGTGATGGTTACAGGGTGGGTTTCGAAGGGTGTAAGCGTCTTCCCTTGATATTTAATTCCAACCAAACTTACAAGTACGGGAATGAGAGACACAAGAACTACATGAATAGGTGTGTCTGTGAAGAGGTTGAACCTTAAAGAAAACATGGATTGGAAACTGTCTCCAACGTTGGTGCTGGCCAAGAGATGGGGTTGCTGACTGGACATCCATCAGAACTCATGAAAGTGCCGAAGAAGGCCGGAAGCGTAAAATCTAGGGTGTGTTTAGAACGAAGTCGAAGCCTGCTTTTATACACAAGGGGAGAGCAGCTAATCTGGCCCCACAGAGATTAAAAGGTAAGAGAGCGAATCTAGCCCCAAATGAATTGCTAATCTGGCCCCACCGAGATGAAAAGGTAAGAGAGCGAATCTGGCCCCAAATAAATTACTAATCTCGCCCCACTGAGGTAACTCTCAACTCCAGTTAGTTCTCTCTTTCCCCCTTTTCTAACCTTTTCCCCTCTTTCTCTAAAACTTAATTCAACTCTGGTTGAGAGTTCAACTAGAGTTGAGTTCAAGAATTGCTACAATTGTAGCAACTCTGACACATGCATCTACGAGTTGTGGCTGTGTAACCCTGGTTACATGTTTGTAAAAATTTGTTCTCTTTCAAAGCATGTTATGCGAGTTGTGGATTATCACATCTCGAGATTTTATCTCTCTACAATGCATTAATAATTTTTTTAAAAAATAAAAAACTACAAAACTATGACAGAGGGGAGAAGGAAAATTTCTCCCTCTTCCCCTCTCTCTCTCTCTACCTCTTCTCTAAATAAAACTTAATTACTGTAACCCTTTTTTTATTTTCTACTTGTAATTCCTTGTTATAATTTTCAATTTTTTAATTTATTTATCTTTTAAGTAAAATAAAAACTTATTAATATAGTTATATTTTTATCACAATTCACCAAATAATCGTCACTCACTCAAAAAGAAAGGTTTAAAAAAGTCAGAAAATGGTCAAGGAAAAGAATTCTTTCTTTTCAGAAAATAGATTAACTAGTACAAGTTTTCATGCTCTGAGCTTGCATTTATTTTTGAAACTACTCATCAAGCCCAATTAAGTAAACTTCCTTCGTCTTAATTGACAAATTTTATGCTTCCCATTTTTCGACCTGACGAAGCGCTCACAGAATTACACTTGAAGACGATTTAGGTAAAAATGAATGATTGGTTGGATACATTAGCAATCAAAATCAATCGAAATGATAGGATAGCAGTATCCTCTACTTGTTGATAATCTTATAACATCGATCATTTTCTTTAGGTTATTTCAAAAATGGCTAGTGGTACAAAGGCATTGATAATGCTAAGTAGTTAAGACCCAAAAACTACCAGTTGAAGAGAGGAAGCTGTTTGACCCAGGCGATTCTTATTCCTGGCATTGCTGCCTAGAGGAAGATGCTAATGAACGTTATTAAATCTTCAAGAGAACGACTTACAACTCAAATTCTAGCAGCTTAGTCCAAAATATATAGTTCTTTAAATCTCCATAACCATATGAGCAAAACACTATTTAATAGCTCTTTTCGTGGCTTATACCCTAGACTCAAGAACTGCCTGACATTTGATTGTATCGGGCAGTTTTTCATGCGGGGTAATAGTTACTGCAGTTCCAGAGGTAGCATAACTTGAATGGAAATCAAATTCCTAATATATCACACCTGAAATCTCCAATATCAAGGTCAAGTCAAAATAAGAGCGAACTTCATTCCCTAAAAATATGACTTCCTCAACAGAGCTTCTAATTCAAATAAGATGAAATAAAGAATCAAATATCAAAGCAGGAGATGTTTGTATTGCCAACAATCCACAAATTTTTATTCCAAAGCGAAGCAATGCCTACCCAATATGACGTCGGGTAAGTAAGTAGCTTAGTTGTCAAGCTCTGAACTGTAAAGATTGAAAGCAAAGAAATAAATTTGTAATAATGCTTCGCATGTTTTTCATTGACTGATGAGTATATTTATACACTGTACAGGTGTTCATATTGACCATTGATTTTTATTCGTTTTGATCTAATGGTTGTCATCTGTAACAGAATAACAATATCGGTTATTAGTATAGTTGTCAAGAATGAGTGTCTCAATCTGGTGCTATGCAGGTCCAGAGGAGCTTCTTCTAGAAGATTTGTCAAGAATACAAGGCTGTAGTATATGGGTCGGTCTCACTTTTTGGGCTTTAACAAACTGTTGGCTTCAGTCCATTTGAATGTTTAATTTGGCTCTTCATCGGTGGCCTTTCTTTCACCGAAATGTTGTTGTCTTCTCGAACATTCCCTATCAAGCGAGAATGAGTGAGATCTGGCACACGAAGCTTGGAGATAGATCTAACACACGAGGCTTGGATATTCGTTGACAACATTTTGGCGGCTGGCTTTTCTTCATCATCAACGTTGTTCTCTCAAATATCCCTTGTCAGACCAGAGTAAGGAAGAGCCGAAACATGGAGTTTGGAGATTAAGATCGCCGTCCTTGACGTCGTGAGCGGTTTTGTGAGTAAGTCGGCTAATTGATCTTCTGTATTTACATATCTCACATCTAGTTGTCCACTGGTTATTTTATCCCGTATGAAATGTACATCGACTTCGATGTGCTTTGTGTGGACGTGAAAGACCGGATTTTGGGCAAGTAATCGAGCTCCATTATTGTCGCACCAAAGAATTGGTGTGTGTTGGAGAGTAAACCCTAGTTCTTTGAGTAGTGAGTGAAGCCATAGAATCTTTGTAGCGTTTTGAGCTAGGGCTCTGTATTTGGCTTCAGTACTGGAGCGGGATACTGTAGTTTGCTTCTTTGAGCTCCAAAACACCAAATTGCCCCCTAGGAGGACACAACCACCGGTTGTGGACTTCCTATCGCCAGGATTTCCCGCCCAATTAGAGTCACTATTACGCTTGTAGTGACAGAGGTTGTGGTGAAGGACGAAAATGAAGAGCCAAGTTGGTAGTGCCTTTAAGATAACGAAGAACCCTCTTACAGGCAACCGAGTGTGTATCGAGAGGATGAGATAAAAATTGACTTAGTCTATTGACAGTGAAACTAATGTCAGGACATGTGTGACACAGGTACTGAAGGGCACCAATTATGCTGCGATACAGAGTTGGATCAGCAAAAGGATGACCATCAAGAGCAGATAGCTTGGTGCCAGGAGCAAGAGGTGTTGGACAGGGAGAGCAGGCTGACATTTTGGCACGGGCAAGGAGATCCAGTATGTACTGGCGCTGAGAAAGGTATAAGCCAGACTTGTCTCTATAAACTTCAAAACCAAGAAAATGATTAATGCTGCCCAATGTTTTTAAAGCAAACCTGCTATTTAGCTGTTGTATTATCTGTTGGATGTCTGCATTTGATTTCCCTGTGACTAAAATGTCATCAACATAGATTAATAAGAGCAATAGTGAACCTTTATGACGCCTATAAAACAGTGATATGTCAGACAGTGAGTGTTGGAAGCCCCATTGTAGGAGTGTTGTCTTGAGAGTATTGTACCAAGCCCTTGGGGCCTGCTTTAGGCCATAGAGAGCTTTGTTGAGCTTACAAACATGGGTAGGTCGTGTAGAATCAGTGAAACCAGTGGGTTGAGTGATGTAGATGTGTTCAACTAGTGAGCCATTTAGGAATGCATAGTTGACATCTAATTGTTGGATGTCCCAATTGTAAGAAACTGCAAGAGAAAGCATAACTTTGATAGTGGATGACTTTACCACAGGATTATAGGTTTCGATGAAGTCAAAACCTGGGGTCTGACCGAATCCTTTGGCTACTAAACGAGCCTTGTATTTATCAATGGCACCAGTAGACGTGTACTTGATGCGAAACACCCACTTAGTACTTAACAGTTTCATAGATGAGGTATAGGGGACTGAATGCCAAGTGTTGTTGAGGTTAAGGGCTTGAATCTCATCTGCCATGGCTTTATGCCAGAGAGGATCTTGGAGAGCTTCTGTAGGGGTTTGGGGGGTTGAATAAGGTAGGGTGGAGGTTGTCGAAAGATAAGCTTTAGGCTTAGCCACTTTTTGATCAGGTCTGCATTGGATGAGAGTTAATAACAGTGGGAAAAGGGTTTAGGGGGATAGAAGTGGGAGCTGTCTGATCTGTAGAGGGAGCAGGAGAAGAATGGGAAGGGGAGAAGGGATCAAACAGAGAAGGAGGAGAAGAGTTTACCTGCGGAGCAGTGAATGAAGGATGTTGTTGCAGGGAAGAGTCCACTGGCCAAGACTGAGCAGGAATAGCCTGTATAGCATCTGTGAGGACAGAAAATGGGAGGCTAGAAGGGGCTGGAGAGCAAGAAGAGGGTGTACATAAGAGATCTAAATAAGGAAAGTCTATTTCATTGAAAGTGACATGCCTAGAGATGTAAACATACCCTTTAGGATGAAGACACCTGTAGCCCTTATGAAGAGGGTTGTACCCGAGAAAGACACACTTACTTGTATGAAAACCCAACTTGTGTTTATTGTAAAATCTCAGGAAGGGAAAACAAGCACAGCCAAACACTCGGAGATGATGGTAGGAAGGTTTTTGGTGAAAAAGGTTTTGAAAAGGGGACTTATTGTGGAGATTTGGGGTGGGCAGGATATTGATAAGATAAGTGGTTGTTTGAAATGCTTCAAGCCAGTAATTTAGAGGTATTTTGGCATGAGAGAGTAGGGTGAGTCCAGTTTCTATTATGTGCCTGTGTTTTCTTTCTGAAATTCCATTTTGTTGATACGTATAGGGGCAACTAAATCTGGTTTGTATACTGTGGGTTGCAAGAAAAGGTAAAAGAGCAGTAAATTCACCACCCATATCAGCAATCAAAATCAACTGAAATGATAAGATAGCAATATCCTCTATTTTTTGATAATCTTATAAAATCGACCATTTTCTTTAGGTTATTTCAAAAATGGCTAGTGGTACAAAGGCATTGATAATGCTAAATAGTTAAGACCCAAAAACTACCCGTTGAAGAGAGGAAGTCGTTTGACTAAAGCGATTCTGATTCCTGGCATTGCTGCCTAGAGGAAGATGCTAATAAACGTTATTAAATCCTCAAAAGAACGACTTTCAACTCAAATTCTAGCAGCCTAGTCCAAAATATATAGTTCTTTAAATCTCCATAATCATATGAGTAAAACACTATCTAATAGCTCTTTTCGTGGCTTATACCCTAGACTGTCTGACATTTGATTGTATCGGGCAGTTTTTCATTCGGGGTAATAGTTACTGCAGTTCCAGAGGTAGTAGAACTTGAATGGAAATCAAGTTCATAATATATCTCACCTGGAATCTCCAGTATCAAGGTCAAGTCAAAATAAGGGCGAACTTCATTCCCTAAAAATATGGCTTCCTCAACAGAGCTTCTAATTCAAATAAGATGAAATTAAGAATCAAATGTCAAAGCAGGAGATATTTGTATTACCAACAATCTACAAATTTTTATTCCAAAGCGAGCAATGCCTGCCCAATATGACGTCGGGTAGGTAAGTAGCTAAGTTGTCAAGCTCTGGACTAGTCGCCACCATATTTTCATGTCATAAAAAGTAGCATGAACATATATACTAAAGCTAATAGCAAAATAGAACAACCTGAATAGTAAACACAAATACCCAATATTTCAAAGATGGTTTACACTCTTTACCCCTAAAAGGTGTAAACTACTGCTTTTGAGCTCCATTCATAATCAAATGGCTTCATTTCTCCATGCCATAAAAGAAGTCATTTAAATCAAATTGAACAACCTTGAGCATATAACTTAGATCCAATGCTTCCTACGAATACTTCAGCTCACAACCAGAGATCAGTTCTCACAGAAGAAAATTTTTGCCACTTTGAGCTCCATTTATAATCAATATATCCATGAAAACAACCATGTAAATTCAAGTTATTCCAACTCCATCCAGATGTTTAAAGGAACAAGTAACGAAAAATCATATGCCTGTTACATGATGGCTGTTGAATATAACATTTAAAACTTGTCACCAAACAACTTGCTACTACAGTATCAAATTTCCAAAGGAGAAGGCTGTTTGATAAACAAAAAGTAATGTACAGATTCGAAATCGAAAATAAAAGTATCATGACATAAAACTTGGAGTTCAATTTGGGTACTTTTATTAATCTTGAGTGTAGTAAAGCATTTCCATTTTCATCATTCTCCAAGAACCTATAGGCATTACAGGTTTAGGTTCAACAACTTAACCACAGGTACTTTGAACAAAATCATCAGAATGCCATAAACTAGAACATTGCACCGAACTTTAAAATGCATTCATAGAGTGCAACGAAATCACTAATCAAAATATCCTACCAAAGTTCAAAAAAACTATTTCTACTAGTATTAGATCAGAACAAAATAGCTCAAACTATCTTCAGACATGATTGCAACTTGAATTACCATGGCTGAGATATGATCCTCCGTCAAAAATCAAAACTACAAGTTCATCCCAAAACCATTCAAGAAAACCCTTTACTGAGCTTCTGAATCGCACAAAAC
>JANITW010000006.1:70134717-70148926 GCA_027564335.1 Erythroxylum williamsii
ATAATATTTGTGATTGATGAGTCAACATATATATAGGCTCAATGACCATTGAATAATTAGAGATATCTTTATATGTCTATGAAGAAAATACTAAGAGAGGATAAGAATCATTAGAGCATGTTCTCAAAGTTAAAATTAATTTAAAAAATGATGAAGGGGAAAAGAATCAATTTAAAGGATGTGGACAAGAGGAAGAGGACATGGTTGCAACCTATATGGAAGACAGCGAGGGAATGAAGACAATATAAACAATGAAGAGAGAAGCCAACCATCATAAAGACGACATGAAAAAATAAGAGAAAGAGGACGAGGCTGCTATTCAAATATACATGAAAGAGGTACAATAAGTTCGAAGTTGAGTAATTTAATTGTCATAAAATTGGTCATTATTCTTGGAGATGTTGTAGTGTCATAAATAATATTGAAGAAAACAGTAATTTTATTAATGATAATAAAGAAGTTGAAGAGCTAACATTGATGTTATTAAGCATCAAAGAAGAAAACGGTGTTGATAGTAAGCGGTATTTGAATAATAGTATAAGCAATCACATGTGAAGATACAAAGGCAACTTCATAGAGCTTGAAAAAAGATAAGCAATGCTTCCTTTAAAGACGAGTCTAAAATATAAATTAAAGGAAAATGTACAATTCTCATCTATTCTAAATATGGTAGTCACAATTTGATCACCAATGTTTATTATGTGCCTAAGTTAAAAATAATATTAACTTAGGCACATAATAAACAAATTAAAAAATTTCAACTTCAAAATCAAAACTTTAATTTAATTGCTAAGGGAGCTATGTCAAAGAATAAGATGTTATAAGTTTAAAATCAAAACAATTGAAGCAAAATGTTTGCAAGTTGATTTGTGAGATGAAGCATGGTATTGGTTAAGATTTAGCCACTTTAAGTTTTGGAGCACGCAAAGTTACAGGAGAATGGAAGTTGGCAAAAAGGGAGCCTTTAATTAACCATCCTATTCAATTATGTGAAGCATTTGTTCTTGGAAAACATGCTGATGTGTGTAAACCAATAAATTAACCTTCATTTGGTAAGAAAATATTTATTACTTTTTATTGATGATTTTAGGAGGATAACTTGAATTTATTTTCTTTAGCAAAAATTAGAAACTTTGTTGGTTTTAAGAATTTTAAGCTGCTTGTAATAGAGGAGAGTAACTATAAAACTTTTAAGATCTGATCAAAAATGTAAATTTACTTCTAAAGAATTTAATAATTTTTTTTACAACTCATAGAATCCATCATTCGTTAACTAGATCGCCATAACAAAATATAATAGTCGAGATAAAAAATAAAACCATCTTTAACATGGTAAGATACATAATGAAGGCCAAAAATATATGTAAGGAATTCTGGACTGAAGTTGTTTCTTGAGTGTACTTGTCCAACCCTCTCCAACATCAAATATAAAAGATCAAAGTCCTTTAGAAGCATAAAGTGGAATAAAACCTAGGGTATATGATTTGTGAGTTTTTTAAAAGCACTATATATGCTCAAGGGCCACTCCAAAAAAGAGCTAAACTTAATAATCAAAGTGTTAAACATGTCTTTATTGGATATGTTACATTCCAAAGGATAAAAATTACGCAATTCAAGCAGCGATAATGTAGTGAAAAGTCAAGAAGTTAAATTTGATGAAAAAGCTATGTGGAATTAGGAGGCTTGTTAAGAGAAAATTAAAATTTTCTTTCATATTTTGAAGAAGAAGAACAAACAAGAGACCAAGGTGCTTGTGTATTAAATAACTTCATCTCCTTGACCACTTCAGTTAGCTTATAAAGAAAGTTCAAGTAGGAGCTTAAGGAAAAATAAAAGATACACGAGACACTTAGGCAAGATCCGATAAAGTTGTTCTTAATAATGATGAATTGTATTGTATTCTTGTATATAGTGAGTTATTAAATTTTGAAGAAATCAATTGAGATAAAAGGTAGAGATTAGCCATGAATGAGGAAATCAAGACAATTAAAAAGAATTATGCTCAGGACACAGCAACTCTTCCCAATGGGCCATTGAAGTCAAATGGGTATACAAGATGAAGAAGAATGCTTATGGAGAGGTTGAAAAAAATAAATCAAAGCAAGACTTATTGTCAAAAGATACAAACAAAAGTATGGAGTCGATATGGTAATGTTTATGCACCTACTACTTGCATAGAGACTATTCATTCACTCATTTCCTTAGCAGCTTAAATAAAATAGAAATTTTATCAATTGTACTTCCTTAATTGTCATCCTAGAAAGCAAGCTATGTTGAACAACCATTGAGTTACGTGATTAAGGAACAAGAAGAAAAAGTTTTCATATTGAGAAAAACATTATATAGATTGAAGCAAACACTAAGGGCAAAGAATAACCACTTTGACAAGTATTTTTAAGAGCACAAATTTATTCAATGCCTTAATGAATATGCTCTTTACATCATAATTCATAATAATGGAGACAGTTTGCTCATTTGTCTTTATATGGATAATATCATTTTCATTCGTAATAATTTAAGCTTGTTTGAAGAATTTAAGAAGGCTATGTCACTTGAATTTGAAATAACTGATATAAGACTTATGTCGTATTACTTGGGCCTAAAGGTGAGTAAAGGGAGGAAGGAGTACTCACTTCTTAAGAAGGTTATTAGGCAAAGAAAGTCTTGAAGAAGTTTAAAATGATTGATTGTAATTTGATAAACATACTTATGAAAATTGGACCAAAGTATGAAGATATAGAAAAACAAAACCACATTGTTTTCAGAAGTTTTGTGAAAAGTTTGAGATATTTAACAAATATGAGGTCCCATATTCTTTGTTCAGTTAGAGCAGTAAGTTGATTTATGAAAGCTCCTACCTCCACCATATGAAAGTTGTCAAGGGAATTCTTCGTTAGGTACACTTGACATTAGAATATTTTATTGCTCTTCTAGTAATTTGAAACTTATATGATTTTGTGATAATGATTTTGTAGGAGATATTGATGATAGAAAGGGTACAAATAATTTTGCATTTTTTATAGGTAATTATGCTATCTGACGAAGTTAAAAAAAGTAAAATATTGTTACACTTTTGACTTAGGAAATAGAATATGTAGTAGCAACTTCATGTACTTGTCATGCTATTTAGTATAGAAAATTATTGAATATCTACAAATGTTTACATTTATAACAATTATGCACAAACATTTATTTAGAATCTAGTGTTTCATGATCAAAATAAGCATATAGATACAAGGCATCATTTTATTAGAGAATGTATTACTAACAAGTAAATAGAGCTTAAGTATGTGAAAAGTCAAAATGAAGTTGTGATATTTTTGCAAAGGTAATAAAGATTGAAGATTTTCAAAGACTACCAGCTAGATTTAAAATTGGAAATAGACTTTCCTTCTTCCAGCTCTCCAACGATGTGTATACAAATGATCAATAAAAATTATAGAGATACAAAAACAATTTCATATGCAATTACGTTGAGTTTCACATCAGCAACATTAATGATTAACTAAACGATGAACTATTTTATAATAAATCAAAACTTTAAATATTTGATTAATATAATTTATAACTATAATTAATATCAGATGATTAGATAAAATTTTAAGTTCAATATAGAATTTATTCTTTTATTTAATTAAAAAAGAGTTTTCTTATAATTCCACCTTTTTATATAAAAAATCTACAGTACAGTATTTTCTAAGTGTATATTTTCTTACATAATAATATGTAACTCACATATTTTGAATGTGTCATTTAAGAAATTAGTCACTCAAAATTGAGTAACAAATTGAATTCAAAGATCGTAATGAACTCACACTTTTAAGGTGAAATTTTAGAGAAATCCGGAGATTCAATTTTAATAACTCAAGTGCTCTAAGTGTTAGAGACTCTTTGAAGAATCCCCTTACCACCTAACTTGCCCTAAAAAGTGAATTTCCCTTTGAAACAGAAGAGAAGAACATGGTAGCACCATGTGAGTTACTTTATACTTTTGTAGTCATCTACATGTTCTACGTGACGAGGAAGAGTAAGAACCATACAATGGTGTTTAGATGGTAGTGGCGATGAGAGGACCACCTGATCAAGTTTATCAATCAGAAAATGGACCCAAAACCAAAGACTGGACGGTAGTAACTGCGTTGCATGCATGCACTCAACTGCTTCCTCTGGAGCCAAGACACGAATTTGTAGGAATGGGTCGTCCTGGAGACATACCTCTGCACATACTTTGGTCCCCTACTCAATAAATTTGGTACTTCTACACTGTTCAACATGGTAGAAAAGGTTACAGGAGTGTGATTGCTACGCCAGTCCTGTTTCACTTTGGAGATATGATATTGGACCATATCGTGTCAAATGTAATTAAGAGCAAGCAAGCAAAACGCAGGCTAACTTCACAGCCCAAAACACTATTTTCCGGAGTCCCTCGGAAACTTGACCTAACGGACACTCACCCAGTTCGAGATTTTAACGATGTAAACGTAATTACAATGAATTACAGAAACCTTCGATCCTCTCAGACGAAGATTACTGTGTCAAGTTCAAGGTTTAGCATACCTTCGAAGACATGTGTTAGAGAGTTAATGACGTGAGACTTGGCTAATTAACCTAGTGATGGTTGGTGCATGGAAGAAGGAAACACCATACAATGGAGAATCCATGCATGTTGTCTGAAAGCACGAAATGAACAACTCAGGCATTGGTCCCAGAAATCACCGATGCGTTGCTTACTGTTAAGTTGGTAATTAGGGAGGAGATCATACTTTGCTCTTGGTTGGTCTTGCTTCACTTCTCACTTTTTTTTTTTTCATTATATTAAAAACAGATCATATTTTAGATATTTTAAATAATAAATCTGAACTCGCAAATCTAATCTGAGCTACTTGCTTCGACATGAATGGAAAGAAACAGAACTACTGCTAGGGAATGCATGGTCGTAATCATTGCAACAAACAAAGCTTGCAGCTCAAACCAGGATTGTTCATTTTCCAACTACTTCGAAGCTGAAGTTGATTGATGGGTGGAATCTTGCCCGTGGTGAAGTTGTTCAACGACACCATTTACTGCCAAAGACATATTGCAGAGCAGACAAGGACATGACATTAGCGGCTGCATGTGTAAGAAATAAGAATTGACATGTAATTCATTTTTTACTTCGCAATGGTTAAATTTTCAAACGCTCAATCATATTATTGAGTGTTTAAATAATTTTTTATAATGATTATTATTTTAATTGATTTTTAATAGGCAAATTACTAATTTAAGTGAGACTTTCGTTAATTTATATCTCTATGATATAATCTAACTTTAAAAATTTTAATTTAACTTATGTTTGAATAAAGATTCATAAATTCAAATTTTATAATTCTAACATCAGAATTATCAATTATATATATTGAAAAAAATCAACATAGTTATTAAAAATTTTGAAGTCCTAGGACTTTTGTAGTGTATTCATTTGTTAATTTTGTAATTATTAATTAACTTCTAATTAAATATTTTAAATGTATATTTATTTGAAATTCAAAATTAAGTTATTTTAAAAATAATTTAGATAAACTATATTTAGTGTTAAATTGAATTGAACACTATAATTGTTAGGATCAAACTTAAAATTTTATGAAATCCTTAAAAATAAAATATACAATTTACCTTTATTTTGAATAATGTTAATACTCATTTTATTCATCATTTGTCGGATTAAAAAATAAAGTTGATATTAATCTTTTGAAAAAATAAATGTTTAAAGGAGGAAGATCCTAACAAATTTGCTTTAGACGCTGGACGGCTTTAGTTTGTTCATGAGTTCAAGATAATAGATTCTTCTTCAAAAGGTTAGATAAGCTTCAAGTATAAGCTGTCATATATGGCATGAAATTTCGAATATAATTAACAATTATGACAATTTTCATTTTCCAAACTGAAAAACTAATGTTCTGATACTCGGATCGGTCATCGAATCGGTGGCCTTACTGATCACTGGTTTGACCGGTTCGACCTGTTCAACCACCGGTCGAACCGGTGTAACGTAATAATTATGTAATAATTATATTTAATTATATATAATATTAAAAATATTTATAAAAAAAAATGTGGGACCAAACCGGTCCGACCGGTCAATTGACCAGTTTTGACCGATTCAGACTGAGTCAATTTATAGCCGATTTTGAAGGATAAATAGGACCGGACCATCGACTTTAGATAAGCTTCAAGTATAAGCTGTCATATATGGTATGAAATCTCGAATATAATTAACAATTATGACAATTTTCATTTTCCAAACTGAAAAACAATTGGATCAGATGGGGGTGTAAAGAAGGTAATTGGAAGACCCATTTTGTGTTGGGACAAGTTGGCAAGTTAGGACAAATACCACATGCGTATTCATACCATAGATGCCAACAGGAAACATTCAGAAACTAAAAGATGAATCAGATAAGAAGTCCCCTAATACTGCCTTCCCCTGCTACCTTAAGAGAGTTCCACTCTTGTCGTATCGAAGAAGTACTTGAAATATGTATTGTCCGGATCAGATTCTATTAAATCTTGGAACATCCTAATTAAAACAGAGTGCTTCAACTCATGTATTGTCTATCATATTATCCATATCTCGTTATGAATAAATTATCCCGTGAAAATTAGTAATGATAATAGAATTGCATAATAACAATAAAAACTTATATATAATGCAAAATATTTTTAGATTATTTAATATTAAATTTCTTCTGAATAACGAATATCTTTTAAAGAATCTTTATTTATTTTAAAAAATAAATATCAATATCCTCTCTGGTTCTAGTATTATCAGCCATCCTCCTGTTTTGTTATGTATGTATATGTAGTTATGTATAGATTATAATAGGGAAGAAAACTAATGAGTGGAGAGTAGAGACTGGAGACACAAAACTCTCTTGAAGACCTTCTTAGGGACAGCACATGACTTAGCAAACAAAGAAGATGAGGACATGACCAAAAACAAAATCAATGTCACCTTCATGAATGTATCTTTGTTTATTATCTCTATTATTCCTTGCTAGACAAAAGAAACACTGCAATTCAATTTGCCAAGAGGGGAGGGCCTTGCCATGCGGGCTTGCTCCTCCGTTGCCAGCCGGAAAGTGGTGGTGGGTCCCCGGTCGATCGATCGACCGGCCCCATCTTTCACCACCATAGGCTGCACCGTCCCAAACATGCATGATCTTCACTACAATGGTCCCTCTCCGAATGTGAATATGATATACATTTGTTCACGTCCTTATCTTCAAGTTAAGAACTACATCTACACTAAGAACGAGAAAGTCAAGAGATCAGACTTCAGAGACATACAAGCTGATGGGAAGATCTCTTGTGGTTGCATACCCTTTTGTTGTTTAGTACAAGTACATTTGGTCGTTGAAACATAACTCCAAATTATGTGATCTCTAGGAATTAATGATCAATTAAAAAAAAAAACTTATTACAAGACCTCTTTGCCTAGCATTTTTCATCAGGAGATGGTCCATGCATACTTACATACATACAGACACATTCATGGAACCTTAGCTTTGTTGGAGGTGTAGGGTATATTCTATTAGCCATCAAGTCAAACTTTAATGGTGAGACTTCTTAGTCAGTGAAAGACAGACCAAAACTGAAGACAAAGGGACCATAAGTATATGTCGGCTTACCTGGGCATTCAACTGAGCTTTTAGGACATGTTAATTAGATTTAGAGCAATGTAAACTGAGTTTGTGGTATAGAACTGTTAAAACTTTATAATATGAAAAGAAAATGCAGCAGACACGTATCATGTTTTAGAGGGCTTGTCAAGTAGCATTAAACATCAGGATGGGTCATGCACGTCTATTTGTTATGATGATACAGTTAAGAGAAATCTCCAGGATACGCTCTCGTGGCAGAACTTCGAATGGAGTGAACCTGGAGCGCCATATTTTCGGGGAAAAGAAAATGTTGGATTCGTATTTGGATCATTGTGTATGAGGTGGACTGAGCCAAGTGGTGTAATTTCATGAACCTTAAGCTTTATGGAAAGTTATGGGGTTTAAGTTATCTCTAATCTATGGACACACTGACACATCAAAGGGAAAGATTTAGAGGATATCAGACCTTTGTTGTAAGGAAAGACGTTGTCTCTGTTACTTTAGAACAGAACAGTTGTTCCGATTGAATTGGATGATCATAGTCAGACGCAAATTTTCCTGGATTTTTGGGTACGTGGAAGCTAACAATTAGTTCGGCCTCACCTTTAATTTCTGGCCAAGTTCCAAAGTTCTGTAATAAAAGACTAGATGATATGTTCTTCCTAACTTGGAAAGTATAGCCAAGATGGCCAAAGGAAAATGAGAAGTTAATAAATGTCAATAATGCAAACGTTTGATGAACGATGAACATAGTGACCCAAGTAGGACTTGGAAATTTATGGAAAAACACAAGCCTAAATGATCCCAAATGAAGAAAATGTTGAGTTGGTGAGCTACAATGTTGTTCCATCATTGCCAAAACTTCAATTTCTAACATTATCCAGTTGTTCCATCAATTTCTAACATTATCCAAAACTTCAAGCAAGTAAGCAAACATGGTAAGTACGTCTTTATTTATGCTTCACGTAGCTGTGACACCATATGTTAGAAGAACCGTGACCTCTCTGCCATCCAGTTTTCAACCCCGTGGAATATAGAGATTGCCCATCTTACCGAACTAAAGTCATACTGGTGGGCCTCATCTGCCATTGTTGATCATCATTCTTCAGCATTAATCATCCTCCACTTTTGTGATCAATGTGAATATTTAATGCGGTATATGTTACTTTTTGAATGTGTTTTGAATAGTTGTAAAGGGGCCATCTTCAACACTTGACCCATTTCTAGAGGAAAGCTCAAAAAGTTGTAGCCTGTAGGAAGGTGAAAGGAAAAAGATCAAACAAGGAGTAACTAGTTACTTCCAGAGCTAGCTGTCAGTTCTTTTTAAGCTGTGCAGGAGATGGGACAAGACAAGGTAAAACAAAAAGATTGAACCATTTGTGCAACACGACTCAATTATATAAAAGATAGAACCTAAACATGTGGGCCAGGACTAGGAAAAGGAAGAGCACAAGAAGCACATGGATTGTCTGTGTTTACAGTAGCTATTAACTTAAAAACCAGAAAAAGGAAGATGAATGGAAGGTGTTAAAAGCTTTTGATAAGAAATAGTAATCATATCATTACAAATGATGGGGCAATCATTTTAAAGACATCTACTTATGTCATTACATAGGATAATGATGGATTACATTCAGGATTAACTGTTTTTAAGGTTCTAATGATACCTTGAGTTCTTTAACTGGACAGACAGGTGAATGGACAAGTAACTAGTAGCTGCTGTCGCTTGTCATTTCATATGAAAAACAAGTACAAATTCTTGTTTCAACTTTAAATTATTTCCTTTAAGGCAAAGGATCCTCCTGACTGCTTGCTTTAAAATACTAGCTTGACGATTTCAATCAGCTACTAATTTTTAAATTGAGCTGTCAGGTTTCAGGTTTCAGATTTAGCATCCATGTCACATTGTTTCAGGACTGAAGAACTTATACGGATAGTCCAGTTGGTCATTAGGAAGGAAAGTGACTCCAAAGATTGAAAAACAACTTTTTCATTAGTTTAGCACACACTGAAAGGTTAAGTTGTTATTATCCAAGTTAGCTAGCTGCAACATTAAACTTGAAAGTGACATTCAATAGAGTGGTAAGATATGAAACTGAAGGAAAAACATATTCAATTTGTAGATGCTTTCTGTTAATAACTGATTTCAATTTGCAGTAAATATCAACACCTTAAATGCCAAAACACTTAGAAGATTCGAACAAAAGTCACCAACAACAACTGCATAACTAGTCATAATAAGTTTAGTACAGCATCAACCTAGCTAACCTCTCACTCTCTCTATCAATACATAGTGAGTGAAAGAGAGGGGAGGAAAGAACAGTAAAAATAACTGTAATAACAGAATAACTGAATCCATAATAATTCAATCCCACTAGGTTATTTAAATACTATGTTTTACATGGGAAAAAGTGCCTAGTTACTTTGAATACTATACTCTCTACTATACTCTCTACATGAAAAGGAGTGTCCTGTCTTAACAACCACACAGGAACCTTGGAATTTGTGCATTTGAGACTTGAAGGGGGTCAAAATGGACAGGAACAAGGGATCTACAAAAAGATCTGGTCTTATTTGGTCGGTTGTACATGTTCTTTGATTTCTCCATCCACTGATTTTGGCTGCCCTTTATTCATGTTTAGATTCCACTTAAGAACTCTTTACACTATTGCACTTGCAACAGGTGGTTTCAGCTAAAGAAGAGATAAACCATACTTTGGAACATATGCTTATAACACAAGTACTTTCTTCTCATCTTCCCAAGTCACCCTTTCGCTGGCTTTTTCCACCTCCTTGCAAGCTGGAAATTAAAAATAAATTATTAGTCTAGGACATAAGTAAGAAGCACATATTATTTTGTTTGTCAATATATAATTTTTGTTTATTTGCTATAGTTGCATGAGACAGGACATGGGGGATTACAAGATACTTGTAGGGCTGCTCTTGCTTATTGTTTTAGTGAAAAGAACACAGGTCATGGCTGAATGGATTGAGAAGTTTCTGCCTTTGGTCCTCCACATCCCATAATAGACTACCACTATCCTGAGAGATTTTGCATTTGTAACTCGTCAGAAGATAATCTAACCTGGTTATGGTTGATACTTAATCAATGTTTTCCCAAGAAACCACACATGTGAACGTGCATACCTTGGTGATTAGTTCACTGACACTAGCTCTTTGACCTTGAAGTAAAAGTGAAGCTGAACTATCAATGAGAGGATAGGTATTTACAGCGGCAAAGTTGCTAGTAGAACTGGTGGCTAGAATAGTGGTTGCATCAGCAAAAGCTGCAGATTGGTTTGGGCTGCATTGTTGCACACATGGCGGAGGTGATTCCATGCCAGTCAACTTCTGAAAAAAAATTTCACAGATCACATCAGATTTAGTCTTGTATGTGTATTTAATCTTAAACCAGATAAGTTACAGACACTATTTTTACCTCAGGTCTGATTATGAAAGGATCCAGATCCATTCGAATGTCACATATCAAGGGATTAACAGAAGCAAGCTTCATGGACAGGAACTGGGAAAATGACAAGACATAATGGAGTTAATACTGATCACACCTCAATACAGCAACTACAACTAGTCAAAGATACAGCTTCTTAATAGAAATTGTTATGTTTACCTCCACTTGATTTTGCAAGGACTGGACATAATTGATGATCTCATCCAACACTTGGGCCTTGCCAGTCACCTGTGCCACGTTAAGCTGTCATATATATAAATCAAAGTAAAGGAATAGGGAAAGACAAGATTAAGACAGGGAACTGAACAGCAACCTTGTCACAACCAGGAACAAGTCGCTGCAATGCCTTCATCCTCTCACTGATCTTCTCTCTTCTTACCTGAATGTTATTCATGGACATTGTTAATGAGACATAACTTGGTGGAATATTATGCAGGGATTTGGAAATATTTGGGAACATGAAAGTTTAAGGTTTTGGTGAAGAAAAAGCACCCTCTCTGCAAGGCTGTGACTGTCTGTTGCTTGACCCCTCCTTGCTCTTACGTGAATGTAGCCTGTTGGAGGCTCTTCAGTAGCTTTCTTCTGATCCTTTTTCTGGGCTTCTGGCTGCTTCTCAGCTTCCTTCGTAACATCGTTACATTTCTTATGGTTCTTGCTTTTCCCTTCTCTAGCATCCTAATGAAAACACCAAAGGTCAATGAATAAGCATATCATCATGAGGTGGAATCCTTATGTGTGTATGGACTTCCCGATGGCCTACCTTCGATTGAGCAGAGGTCAAGAATGGCCCATTTGCACGCTTCCTCTTCTTGTTCATGGGAGTCACCTTCTGAGTGACTTGCTCACCACTTTCAAGCTTGTCCACTATAGTTGAAGAGTCTGTGCTCTGTTTTTTGGTAACAGAAGTCTCAGTATCACTTATCACAACCTTAGAGTTGTGATCAATATGACTAGCTTCGTGTAATTTAGCAACAAGAGGAGTTCCATAAAGAGATTCAAGAGGGTAAACTTGAGGAAAGCAGTTGTTCTTGATGTTTTCATCATCCAATAAACCGGTCATGTTCTTAGCGGACGTGTTTTGCATGAACACTGAGTCCAGAAGAAAAGGGTGGTAGTGTTGGTATGGAAAGGCCGACATTTGATGGAGCTTTGGGATTAGAAAATTGAAAGGTTTCAAGAAAGTGATGGAAGATAAAGGTGGGAAGATGACGATGGAGGTTGGAGCTTGGAGGCAGCCAGAAGTAGCAGTCGAGAAAAGTCGTTCTATGGCAATCTAAGAGGGCCTCTACATCAAGGCTATTTAAAGCCAACATTTGACTGGTCTTGTCTCATTAATTTCTCCATCTCTCTCATCCTCCCAAAAATAAATGCTCAGAGAATAACATTTTGAAAGGGAGGGACCAAAAATTTTTAATAAGAATATATTTAAAAATTGTACCCTAGACTTGTCCATTTCATTACTGAATGATGAACTTTTTTACTTTTTTATATATTAATTTAATAAATTATTTAACAAATCAAATCGAGATGATAATGAGTCGGCCTAGTCTCGCTAGTTAAGTTCGAGTCTGAATTGTCTAAGCTCATATATGTTCGATAACTAGCTCTTTTAAGCAAAATAATGTAGATTTGTTTAGAAAAATTAAGTGACTATTTGGTTGAATTTTTGAAAGGTAAATAAGCACTTTTTTTTATTGTAAAAGTCCTTTTTAAAAAAATAATTGTTTGAGTGTAAAGTGGAAAAGTACTTTATTAGTAGACATAGCTTTTTTGACAGCCAAAATATAACTTTTTAATAAGTTCAAATTTGAAATTTCTAAAAAAAATACTTTTTCAGGTAAATTTTTCAAATCAATTAATGAACCTATTTTTTAGTTTCTTTTGCCTTTATATTTTACACATAATTTTCAGAATGCCAACAAATTCATCTTCATGTTTATTTTGGAATCTATATAATATTATTTGACTTTTTTATATGTTTTAGTATTTATTTTTATATTATTTTTACTTATGTTATAATCCTTATAAAAGATTTGGTTAGATATATTTTTATTTATATTTCTTATGGTTTAAAATTATATAATAATTAATATATTGTACTTTGCATATTGTTTAATATACTTTAAATAATATTTATATGCATAAATAATTTTATTACAAAATAAAATATACTTAAAATTAAAAGTATTTTTATTTTTATGTTGTCAAATAGTCTACTGTTTTAAAAGCTCTTTTTTAAATAAAAGTCAATTAGTCAACTAACTTCTTTAAAAGAGTTTCTCAGAAAAATCTCTACTAACAAAAACTATACTGGTATAAACCCAACCAAACAGTATATAATATTAACTCTATACCCCTTCGTTATTAACGTTATACTTAATTTGTTTAAGTTGGCATTTATAAGGAGTGAAGCTAAGAGTTCAAACGTAACCAAATTTTCTTCTATTGGGGTTGTTTATTTTTATTTTTAAATTCAAAAATATATTTGAATGAATTTCTAATTTGTATTTTTATTTTAGTTTCTTTCAATTTTTATATTTATAAAAACTATAAAAAATTAATTTTTATTTTTATAATTTATTTTACTATTTGCTAAATGTATAATATAATAATTAGGACTACTATAATTGGAATAACGAATTAAAAAGTATAACTTTTTTTGAAATTTTCATTTCATTTCTCAACTTTTAAAAGTTGTAAATTAAGTGACTACAATTTTAAAAATAAAATAACTCAATTTTAAGGATTATTTTATTTATCATTTTAGTTACATGGCTAACGAAACAAGTTAAAATTGATATTCGGGAGGTTATTGTAACTTTTCATACCTGTCAACATTATTTTTGACGCTCATGTCCAATGTTAAGAATACATATTGGATTTGGTATCAGATTAAGCTCTAGTACGGTACTAGATAATTTTTTAAATTTATAAAGTAGTCCTTAAATTTTTTTAAAAATTACAAAATGGTTCATTATCATATTATACAGTTATACTATATATTTTTAACCCTCTCTCTAAAAATCATAATTAAAAAATAATCATAATTTTAATTTAATTTAATAATAATTAATAAATATAATTAAATTTAAAATATATT
>JANITW010000006.1:70161166-70171405 GCA_027564335.1 Erythroxylum williamsii
AAATTTAAAGAAAATAATATTGGTAGGAATCAAACCCATTCCTCCCATACATGGGGGGTATGGACCATTACCCTAAACTTGGGTATGAAAAAACTATTCAATCAATCATAATAATCAACCAACCACTACCTTTCATTCCATTCCCATTAATTTGTTCCCATACCCTTCAACCAAGCATCCCCTCAGTTCGACTGCCTGCAGAGAAACCACGGAAACAATGAAACGTTTTGATACAGAGCTAAACTGAAGACCAGAAACAGTACTATCGATCAAGCATTTATGGTAAAGAACAAGCGGGTGAAGAAGGTGTCATTCATTCATGACGTAAACCTTTTTTCTTTTTCTGTCATGATTCACGGAAGGCTCAAGGCTTGGAAGCCATTAATGCATGCACAGCCTAAAATCTCAAAATCGACGGCTTCTGAGTTCTGACCCCAGTTCAGATACGGTGTGCTGAAGCAAGCAATATTTATTTCTCTGGTCTATATCTATGTATCTTTGTAAGTTCTGTGAAAATATTTTTTAAAATAGTAAAAATTACTACTAAAAATGAAAACCATTTTTTATAAATATTATATTATAGGAGATTTTTAAATTGAATCTTAACTTATACTCTCCAATATGCATATAAACATACATACAAGCACCTTTTCTCCAAAGTCTTTATTAGGGTATTGCATTTAACAACATATGATCTGGAGAGGTTCAGTAGTACGTAATCTTATCTTTAATTACTAGTCTGATAGACCTGAGATAAAATATAAAAAGACCAATTAATAAGTAATTTAAACAAGCCATTATAAGAAAATATTTAGGTTATATTTTATAGATTATAATTGAAAAGTTAGATAAAATTATAATTACACAAATTTACTTGAATGTGAATTAACTATTTGTTCATTTAGTTTATATGCACCAACGATAAAATAATGATGTATCAAAATTGTATGAGATTGGGAGAGGTGATAATGTTTTATATAAGTAAATAAAAAATTATTTTAAAAATATAATGTGCATTTATAAGATATTATATCAGTAAGTAAATGATTATTTTAAAATTTGAGATCAGTTTTTCTTATTCACTTTTTTTACTAAATATTATAATTTTTATTTTATTAATTCAATTGTCAAATTTAATCCATCATTTCATACCTAATATGAAATGTGTAGGCTCAAATTCAATTTCAAGCATGGCAATGGAGCCAAGGGTTGACCAGTTCGTTTCCTAGCCCATGACCAAATGGGTCACGTGCAGCCCGACCCAACCTATCTGGTTATATTTTAAAGAAATGTAAAAGTAACATCGTTTTTAATATTTCAGTTGGACCATAGGTCGGATCGGGTTGACCTGTGTTCAACCTAGCTTTGTTCGTGCTCGAAAAACTCGAGCCAAAATTGAGTCAGGCCAAATTGACATCGCTCTCACAACCCTTTGATTTGTCAAAGAATTTATTCATAATATGTAATCAATGAATTAGTATATTTTTAAGAATTTATTTAATATATTTTAAAAATACTAATAATAAATATTCTTATTAATAAAATTTAATATTTTATTTCCATAATTAAAGAAAATAAATTTCAACGATATAAAACATGTATTTCAAACGAGTCATTTATCTTAATAATTTAAAGTGAAGTAATAGACTTAATTAATTAATAAATAGATTAATCAAAATTACTTTATCATTCATCAATGCATATAGAACATGATTATTTTGAATTCAATCAAATATAAAAAACATATCAAATCATGTTTAGACGCCATTACACAACATGATAGGAAGAACTGTTGTTTATTGATGGCCAATGTAGCCCACCTTGAAAATTGGGCCTAGATCCAAACTTGTTAAAGGATCAAAGTGATTAGTCTCTTCCCAACTTTGATGGAACCCAACCCACATTCACATGGATCTCCTCTGTCTGTCCGATCGCTCTAAAACCCTAAACCTGTTATCCCTTGCCTTTTCAAGGCGTGGGATTAATCGTACAAATTTTGCACACCTTCGCTCATGGCAATTTCCGGGCTGAGCTTTGTTTGTAGACCCATTTTGGTCCCTCGAATCCCTAGCGCTTGTTGCTTTCGCAAGGTTAGATTTTGTGTAAAGTATGCATCTTTCTGTAAGCATGTTATGCAAATGCTAGTAATTGAATTTTTATGGAACCTTTCAGCTTTCATTTTGATTGATGGTTTATTTCTTTTCAGGTTCGCTTCAGCTCCATTGTAGCAATCCAGGCTCTTGATGAGCCGGAGTTTTTGGTGGAAAGCAAAAGTTCCAGTTTGGGTACTTCTCCTCTCGCCACAGGCATACAAAGATAGTAGTTTCTGTTTTTTTTTTTTACTCATTCTAGAATTCATGCTTCCTGGAGATGTAAAGATACCATTTTTTTGGTTGTTTTTATATCCTTCTTTAACTTTAGAATTTTTTTTTTCCCAGGAGCCAAGGTCGGGGAAGGAAATGGTGGTAAGCCTCCAGAGTGGAAAAGGTTGAATTCCAAGGAACTTGGAATTAGTACTTCAATGATTGCAAAGCCTACTAGAAAGGTGCTTAACGCACTTAGGCGAAAAGGTTATATGTAGCTTCTTATTAGCTTTTGCTTTATTTACCCTTATGTTCTTAAAAAGTTGGTTACTTATCTTACTCTGATGATGTAGGATACGAGGTTTACCTTGTGGGAGGATGTGTCCGTGATCTTATCCTGAACCGTACACCAAAGGATTTTGACGTAATAACATCTGCAGAACTCAAAGAGGTTAGCTTTTTTTCTCAAGTTACATGAGATGATACAGATGCTTGACCCTGCGTGCATATTCGCTTGAAATATCTTGAGGTGTTATGACTCATTTACCTTGTTGCCTATTTGGAATTAGAAACCCTTTGTTAGTTTTAATTAGCTTGCCTTATATGCCGTAAATGGGCTAAACTAGACAAGTTTTGGGCAGCATAGATAGATATGTACCAAGTCCTTCTAAATTTTGCTTTTCCATCTTCAGTATTGATGGATTGTAGTTCAACTCTGCACTGTGTTTTATAAGTCACTTGTTTCCCAAAAGAAAAAACAAGAAGACAAAGCAGACTGTTAATACAATTATTGTTAGCAAATATAACCAATGTATAGCTGGAAATCTTCCTAGAACTAATTGTGGTCTAAGCTTCAATCTGAGTTGCAGGTAATGAGGACATTTTCATGGTGTGAAATAATTGGCAGACGGTTCCCTATATGTCATGTGCATATTGGCGATGATATTGTGGAGGTATAGTTCCTTCTTTTTCTTTTATTACTGCTGGTCTTTATAGCCATTCTTCTCATAACCCATGGAGAGATATTCTTAGCCTATATGCTTTTTGTTGTTTATTAAACATGGTTTTTATAGTGCATTTATTTTAATTTAGCCATCCTTTGTTTCTCAGTTATTAGTTTTAGTTGTTAATGCTAGGTTTCAAGTTTTAGCACCATTGGAAAGAGGTTCGGTGGTGATTTTAGACAATGCGATGAAGGCCCCATTGACTGTGACAGAAAAGATTATGTTCGTTGGAGAAATTGTTTGCAACGGGACTTCACAATCAATGGGTCGGTGCTTCAAAAGTTCGACAGTGAAATTGTCATTTTATTGATTAACAAAAGCCAGGGTCACTGGTTTGAAGATTTTTCAGTTTAGTGACATTTTTAGCATGGAATACTTTTTGCTCCTTTTCTTGCCCATATACTAATTTCTCTTTTTATTTGCATGCAGGTTACTGTTCGATCCATATGCAAAATTAGTATACGACTATATGGGGGGTCTAGAAGACATTAGAAAGGCTAAAGTGTGAATGTATTTCTTAACTTATTTGCTTTCCAATGAGTTTAGATTTGTCAAAAATTTTATTATCCTGACTTCACCTTTCCTGGAACTAGGTGCGCACTATCATCCCTGCAAGCAGTTCTTTTCAAGATGACTGTGGTGAGCTTCCATTGGCATCCAGTCATTTTGGTTTTCCTCCACAACATGGACCTAGCAAAATTATTTGAGCTGCTGCATTAGGTAGAGGCAGACATGCTCATAAGTAATGTCATAACTCAGTGTGTAATGGGATATTATGTGATTCCTTTTCTTTACAGCTCGCATTCTACGTGGAGTGAGAATTGCTGCCCGATTAGGATTTCGTTTCTCGAGAGAGACAGCTCATTGTGTCAAAAATCTTTCACACTTAATATCAAGACTTGATAAGGTATGTCACTTTCTTACACTTTCAGCATCTTCCATGGACTTTATTTACTTCTATATATTCCTGCCTAACTTGTCTCTAGGATCTCAATATTTTAGTCTAGGCTTATGATGGAAATGAACTACATGTTAGCATATGGTTCTGCTGAAGCGTCATTGAGGTTACTGTGGAAATTCGGACTTCTTGAAATACTTTTGCCTATTCAGGTTTGGATTTTACATTTTAAGTTTCCTCTGAGATTTACTGTTCAAATCTAATGTCATTTCTCATGCAGGCAGCATATTTCGTACGACATGGTTTCAAAAGACGTGACAAGAGATCTAATATGCTTTTGGTTAGTACGTTAACTCACATCTCGGTCCCTCTTTCTTCTTTTGGAAAACAAAAAAGCTTTGGATCCTCTGTTACCGAGAGAACACTAAGACAGATCTATATTTATGCCTGAAATGGCTTACATTGTAAAGCATTTTGAAATAAATAAGTGGATTGAAGTTAGGTAGAGCTTCCTACTTTTCACTAATCTAACAAATAACACAAAACGTCCATCTTCGTAAAAAAATTAAGTTATTTTCTACAAAAGCTGTTTCATCTGTTGCTACAATTCCAGGTTAACAGTGCAGTGGACTGTAGGTATTTTGTGTTATTGGATTTGAAAATTTTATTATATTTATTTTCCATGCATTCTTGATCATTGATGCGTTGAGAATACTTTTGGTATTCTTTCTCGTTAGATATTCACGTTTTTGGGAATAATCCAAAGAGACAGAATGGTATCTGAAAGTAAAGGGGTTTGATTTTAAGGTTTTTCTCATTACAATACTGTATGAATTGTACATATCAGAAAGGCTTGGTAGTATGATGAACTTTTAAGTGATCAAAGTATCTGTTCATTCATTTGCAGTGTCTGTTTTCTAACTTGGATAGACTTCTTGCACCTGATAGGCCATGCCATGGCAGTTTATGGTAAGTCTGTTCTTGGTTGCTTGTCTTTTTATTTATTTCAGTCCAATTGTATATAATATCCTGTGAAACATCATTTTAATAATTGTAGTTTTTCAAATTGACTTGATATTTCACAGGCTTCTGGTCCTATTGACCGAGTTTAGAGCTAGACTCAAGTCTTTTATTTATAAAATTTTCTAGCTTCGAGTCAAGTTCAGGCTCTACAATCAATTCTGACCCAAAGTCCGAAGCCTAACTATAGATAAATCCTTTGGGAGATTTGTGATTGAGGCAATGATCCAAATGATCTATTTATGGAATCACTTTCCCAATTCTCATTATTGAAAGTGAAAAGACGAGGAGGAAAGTGATTTTATAAATAGAGCATTTGGGTCTTTGCTTAATCACAAAACTTTCAAAGAATTGGCCTTTTGGACTTACTTCAATTAGACTTTGAAACATTTAATATTTTTCTAAAAGGGATAAGCTTTTGGATTTGACATAGCCTAAATGGGTATTAGACCATATAATATTTTTTAAAATGGTTTTTGGACCTAACCCCATCCAATTAGGCTTGATGTGACCTAATTGGGTCATATTAAAGCTTCGTTGGACTCGATTGATCTTCGGGCTATCCGAAACTCTTATCAAGATTGGGTTTAGGCCAAGTCTTTCAAGTTTGATTGGGCTTTAGGTTGAATTCAGGCTTTTAGAAAATTTTTTAGCTTAGCTCGGATTCCCGATCTGTTGCCATTCCTACTTGTCAGAAGTATGCTGTAGATTTTCAGGCTTGCAGATCACTGAGACTATATTGTTGAGATGGTGCAACATCAATTACTAATCCCAACACCAACATGGCTATTTGCAGACCATGCCCTGATTTGCTCTTAGGATTTTCATTATTGGCTTAGAACTGTCTGTGATAAATTCTTAGAGTTTATCGTAAGTTGTACCGACCAATTTATGACGTAATCACATTTTCAGGTTTGGTATCCTTGCTTTCCATAAAGCAGTGTCTGACCAACCACGGAATCCTATGGTGGTTGCCGCATTTTGTCTTGCTCTCCACAATGGTGGCGATATGTCAGAAGCAGTAGACATAGCGAGGAGGATCACTAGGCCACATGATGTCAGCCTTCCGGAGTTATCCGAACCTCAGGATCTGGACACTAAGTCGTTGGTTGCTGAGGTTGTAGATCTTGCCGCATCAGTTAAACAAGTGCTTTCTAAGATGACAGATGAGTATTACGTGTCTCAGGCCATGTCAGACTACCCTAAAGCTCCACAGTCAGATATAGTAAGCATTTTCTTTCTTGGCCTCTATTTAACCTTTTTGATGGAATGCTTAACCATTAAAACAAGTACAGTGAAAATGGACTTTGGGTAACATATAGAAAATGGTAAAGATATGGAATTGGACATGAGATATTTCATTGAAGACCTTCAGAAACTTTTTATTTATTGAATTGATTCTTAAACCTAAGTACCTTTGACTCCATGAGTGCAATGTACTTTATCTCATTCTTTAGTTACGGAATATCTCATTAATTACTCTATTAACCATGCAGGTTTTCATTCCATTGGCATTGTATCTGAAAGTTCTCAGGATGTTTGAGTGTATAAAGAAGCATGGCAGAGAGAGAGGCTGTCTGCCCAAGCTAGGTAAGAAGATAAACTATGAGTTGTTAGCTATGGGCAATCTAGAGGAAGTCCGACATGTTTTTGCCAGGATTGTCTTTGATACTGTATACCCTCTTTCTCTAACCCAGTCCAGGACTATGTAAGTTCAGAATGTGATATGATATAGCAACCCAAAAAAAAAAAAAGCACCTGACTTTACATGGCATACTACTTTTATCGCCCTTCCTTGCAAGTTTTCCATGGAAAAATTGCCATGAGTTGCAGAAGATTCGATCTGGTGCAGAACTCAGGTTAGGTTATACCAGACAGCTTATGTCAATGAAACTAATTCAGCGCGCATGATGATCTTTTGCATTCATTCATCGAACTCAGAAAAGGGAGGCTTTTTGTCATAACAAGATCAAGCTCTTGTGGAACAAGGTTCTGTTCTAAATCACTACAACCTCCAACAAAAACAAAACTATGGAATCTCAAGTTCTTGGACTAATCTAGGTATACTTGCTATTAAAGCTGACATAATCAATCACTGTACTGTAATATTGTATAGCTATAGGAAGGTAAGGACGAGAGCCAAGACATCCCCCGCAAGAATCGAACATGAAAAAGGAATAATGAACAGCAAATTGTCGTATAGTATCTTTTATCATCTTCCACTAAGTCAAGCCTTTGCAACAGATGGAGCAGGAGCAGAACCAGTTGGTGGCCTAAAAGAAAAGAAAAAGGTATAAGAGCAAAATAAATGAAGCGTGACATTCAACGAGATATGTGCAGGCAAAATTATATCCAATGATCGACTTCGTTAGAAGAAAGCATAGCTCAATTATGTTGAAAGGAAGAACTTACGCTCCAAAAAAGACTTTGACGGAATCATAGATGACCCACTGAGCTCCAGTGAGTGTTCCAATCATGACAATCCGGAGAGGAAGGCCCCTTGTGAAAAGACCCCACAGTCCTAGATTCTTTATGGCCTGCAACAGAGAAAAGCATGAAGTCAATGAGATTATAATTATCCAAATGGGAGTGAAGGGAGGGAGTTATTTGGTGTCAAATATGAGACGGAGTCATTACCTCGCTGGCACTTGCCCCCTTGGCGTTGTTGAGGAACGATACAAGGTTGTCTGCTGGGTGTGAGACAACAGCACAGAGAACGCCGGCAATGTAACCACCGGCAAAGCTGACCCCAAGTTGCAAACTTATACTGCGTTTCTCTTTCGGCGTTGGGATGACATACTTGTATAGCATCTGAACTGTGTTCTCAAATGTAGCGAACTTCACCATTGTATCTGCAGCAAATTAATACTAACATTCAGAAAAAATCTTGGCATGAAGAAAAGATGATGTTCTATTCACTAAAATGCTTTGACTCCAGTGTCTATCGACATTGGGATGTTTTCTCCATTTGAATGACTATGAAAGAAGATGGCAGCAAAGACTTGGGTAATTGCAAACTCGGAATCAGTTGTAACAAACCAGGATATGAATCACCTCAGAAACTTTGTTATAAGCAAAACACATATTATATAAATCACAAATGATATAGCTTACATGGAATCTGACGTCCCCAAAGTGGAGTAAGCCCTTTGAATAGCCTGCACAAAGTCGACTATTTTATCAACTCAAGCAAGAGAGTGGATGCAACTTCACAGAGAGCATCATAAATAACCAAAAAGCGAAACAATTATTTTGCAGGTAGGCCGTACCCTGAATAACCTTCGGCTTTGACAAACTTGGGAAATCCATCGGACAAGCCCCGAGCAAATCCAGGTTGGGTTTGAACACGAACCTTAACAGCCTCAAAGGGACAGAGAGCAACATCAGCAATCACTTCAGCTGACGCTGAACCAGCAAGATATATCAAGGTTTTGTACTTTTCAGCATATTCAGGACCAGCTATGTCCGAGTAGTACTTCTTGAAGTACTCGTAGAATCCATATTTGCAGGCACCCTGAGCACTATATCCAATCAAAGTAGGTGCCCATCCCCTAATCAAACCTCTAAGCCCCTGTTCCTTTAGCAAGACCCCAAATCCAGATGGAATGCTCTTGTACTTTGCTGGATCGATCTGAAACCATCAATCACATCAAAAGTTAGCATTTGGGCAGTCGTCATTTAGCTAAATCGTTTCGTGCACGTCATATTCCAGTACGCTTGGAGGATAGGTCAAAAGCCGGGTGAACGTGGGATTCCCCTATTTTTCAAAATATTGAACAACTAAAGTAGCAAAAGCGACTGTTGCCTTTTTCACAATGCATAGAAGATTCAAACAAAGAAAGGGTCATATTTCAAAATTCCTATGATTCAGACAGGTCGAGACGTAATGACCAAACAATTAACAGCCGAAGAAGAGATACATAATTCAAGATTAATAATACGGTCATGAGAAGACCCTTAAAAATCACAACTTTCAGACTCCATGAATATGACGAATGATCAAGAAGTGTTTTATGAACAGAAATCGACTAGAACTTCGTTAAAGGTATCTTTCCATGCATGAGATTATAACACAATTCCCTGAAGAAAACCATGACAGAGGGACCAAAACTTTGCAGCAGGAAAACAATAACGCAAACAAGCACGTAAGTGCAAAAATCAAGACCTGCATGTTACACTTGACGAGATCGAGAGGAGTGATAAGCGTGTGAGTAAGTCCACAGCTCAACATCCCAGCGGCCGTGCATGCCGCATAATATTTCGGCGAGAACAACTCAATCTTCTCACTGGGTGCCGGAATCACAAACCCTTTTGACGGAGGGCCACCACTGGACGATGCAGCGTCGCCATGGTTGACGTTCATCAAAGCCAAGTTCCTGGAGGATACATGGGGAGAGTAGAGAAAGTCGGGGATCAGCGACGTAGAGTTGCCAAAAGAGGCCATCGGGAGGATCAAAAGTAGTGAGAGAAGAAACAAAGTATCTGGGTTGGTTATGGAAGTTGGTGATGTATGTGTCAAATAGAAAAGAAGTAGTAGTAGTAGCAATATTCACGTTTGCTTGTTTTTGAGAAGAAACGAGGAAGATTGAAGGGATGGTGAGAAATGAGGACTCCTGAGACCGTGGAAACGAGACTAAGTCAACATCTGCTTTTTCAAAGCGCCTTCCTTCTTTTACACGGTTTTATTAAATTTCAACTGTCCTTAACTTATTATTTGTGAAGTATTTATAATATTTATTTATATTTAATAATTATTTTAAAAGAAAATTTAAATTAATTGCATTAAGTATTAAAAACTTACATGATTGTAAAAAAATATAATTTTAATTTGAGAAGGTAAAAAAAGTCTAATCAACCTCCACATTGTAGAAACAAGTAAATCAAAAAGTTATTCGAAAGGCTGCACTTTCATTGAACGGGGAGTCTGGCTTAAATAACCTTACAAGCAAAAACAAAAAAAAGCTACCCATCCCAACTATTTCTACGGAACTAGCTAACAGAGCATCCCTTAATA
>JANITW010000006.1:70175294-70185761 GCA_027564335.1 Erythroxylum williamsii
ACAATTTTTGTAGACCGTAATAAATGAGTATGAAAAAAATGAGTTTAGAGTTAGAAGAAATAATTGGTATTAAAAAATTTATTAAAAGAATATTGGATAGTATGTATTTCTTAGTTTACGTTTCATCCTAAATTTTTCGAATTGAAAATTATTTATTTTCATTGTTTAGGATAAAATGAAATGTAATACGAACCCTTTACTTTTATCTAATTTCGTTCTTTTCTATTATGAAACTCTTAAGTAGAAGTGTGCTACGTATCGTTAGTAACCAAGGACGGAGCCACAATGAGGGCTCCAAAAAGTTAAATTTATTATTTTAAGTTTTTGATTTTATATAAAAAAAATTTGCTTCAATTAAAATTTTATTTTAGTTAATTTTATCTCCACTAAAAAAAAAATTTGTTCTTATTAAAATTTTGTCCCTATTTAAAAATTTTTTTGAATCCATCTCTGTTGGTAACCCCTCAGGCGGCGTAAAAAGTTGGCTCATACTTGGTTTCCAGCGAGCTTGCAAAAGTGTGGCTTCTTCTCTTTGAAGTTTGAAGTCCTCTCGCTTCCATTTCTCGTGTACGGTAATTTCATCCCCACTTGAACTGGACCACCAACTCCAGTCGTCGTGTATTTATTTCCCCGTGAACGTGTTTTGACAGGCAAAGCCAGAGACTGATAGTGAGAAAACAGCTAGCCTTAGGTCCTGACTCTGAGCTCACCCCAGAATCCAAGTTCTCTGCGCTTGGTGCCGATTCTAAGCCATTGTTTTCTCATTACAAGAATCTGGATTAATGATCGGTCTCGTATCTCAGAGAAACTGATTATGGCAGGTGGAGACAGTGACGGGGCTGGAGGAAGAGTTTGACATTATCATTGACGAGTAGAGCTCTCGGAACATAAGTACGATTCAAGAAGCCGCTGACATGATTGAAAAGCTCGTCCAGAAGAAAGCCGAAGCTTGAAATATTCCTTTTAGTCCCAAGTCAACTGATTGAAATAGACGTTAGGTAACAACCTAATGTTCTTGCATTTCCTAGATTATTTTAGGTCACGCTACTTAATAAGAAAACAGGGCTAGGCCAGATAGCATGATCTTTTTTAAGTCAACGTCTAATAATCATTTTAATTTTGATTTAAGTTGAGTTTAAACTAAAAACTTATTTTTTTAATTTCAAATTAATAATATTTTAAAAGTTATATCGATTAATATTAAATTGATAAGATAAAAAATTTAAAGTTGAAAATTATAATTATTATGTCAACTGATTGTTGGTAGAGACATGCCTTGTCCTCCTAACATCATCAAATATTTAATCATTGCATATGAAGAAATAAGGCTTTTTTCGGACTAGAGTGGATTGTGGCTTAAGATTCAACAAAATAATAACATAAAAAGCTTATAAAAGTTACAAGAATAGCGTAAACTTAGCTCACAGCCACCTATTTACCGTGGCTTAAGACACAGGTTCCTCATTTGGTGAATGTTAGGAGAAGGTCAATTGTGATTAGTCTCAAACTCATGATCTTTTGATTAAAAAAAAAAAAAATTTGCTTGTCCTTAATTTTTGAATTTTGTTGAGTTTTCTGATATTTCTATTCTTTGTGTTTTTTTTTTTAAACTTTTGGTATTAATCTTTTTGTTTGATTTAGTGTTTAATACTTTTTGAGTTTTATTATATTAATCTCTTTACATTTGATATTGTAGGTTTATGTTGAGATTGAATTTTTACGCTTAATAATCTTATAGTTTATGTTTTGTGTTTCTACATTTTCATTTTTTCTAAGTTTTCGTGTTTTGCTTATTCAAAGTCAAATTTTTTGATATTGTATTGCTCTCTAATCATTTAGATGTTGGTGCTTTTCTAAAAGTAAAGAGGTGATATATTTCGTTATATTTTATTTTAAAATAAAATTTAAAAGTTGAGTAATATTTTATTGTAATTTTATTTACATATTAATTTAGTGCTCTAGTTTTGCTTATTTATTTTTTACTCGTATTATTTTTTTATTGTTTCATTTATATATAAGTCTATTAAAAATAAACTCTTTATTATATAAAAATAAGATTGTGTACTACCATTTATTTCCAAAGATTTCTTTATTGTGAGACTTTAGGATGAGTATGATAATAAACAATGATAAATTATAAAATTAAAAAGACAAAAATTAATTAAGAAAAGGAAAAAAAATCTGTGGCCTACCGAGCAAAGCCATTAGATTATCAGACACGTCATCTTTTGGATCCCCACGTTGACGCGCGTATCCGTAATCAGCGCCCAACGGCATGTCGCTGAAGTCATAAGTGAAAATAATATGAAACGAAAAATTTTCTATTTATGTTGTTGGTCTGAATTCCGACGTCGTCTTCGCCACGTCATCGGACCAGTGACCAACAAACAAACAAGAAGCGGTCTTCTCTTTGTCTCTTGCTATCTCTCTCTCTGCCTCTCAGTCTCTCTATATTTTCCGATCGATTTTTTCGTGAGAAAATCTAGCTCCTCCAAAATCTTCGTTCCACTGTCGTACGCCGCACGACACGAATCTATACAAACACGTAGATACAAACATAGACGCATAATTAGATGGAACGGAGAAGAGCCGCGAGTCCGGTGTACGCACGGCAATGGAGCGCCGGCTCAAGCAGCACGGGATCGTCTTCTCCGGCGATGTCGCCGGCGCATCCTAGCTCGCGAATCGGCTCTGGCATGTCTACCATCAAGCGGTCGCAGAACGTTGCCGCGAAGGCCGCCGCGCAGCGGCTCGCTCAGGTTATGGCGTCTCAGACCACCGATGAAGAGGAGGAAGACGACGATCTAGGTTTCCGACTCAGCGGTCCACCGCGTGCTGCGCCGTTGAGTTTCAATAATAGTCTTAATCATAGTAACATCAACAACAGTAATAACGCTGCTGCTACCACACCTGCTGTTTCGCTTACTAGACCTAACAGATCTCAGTCTCCTGCGGTAAGCTGAAGAGCTACTGCCTTTACATGTTTTGTTTAACCTTTTGAATTCGTATTCGATTCCGTTCGGTTTTGACCTGGACTGCTTTCATGATATTGAAAAGTTCTCTCATCGAATTTGTTTGTAAAATGATTTCAGTTGCGCGAGCAGAACAATTAGATCTCTGCTCTCTGTGGCAGAAATGAAAAAGTGTCTGAACATATTCAATCCCGAAATATATTTAACTGCCTTACATATTTAGTGTTTGTGATTGAAATGAATTACTGATTAATGGAGCTTTGGTATTTTAATTAGTTAGGTCGGAACTTTGTAGAACATGTACCTACTGTTCGCTCTTCATCGGCTGGGAGGTCAGCGATATCTGTTAGGACACCTGTGTTGATGCCCTCTAGTAAACCGTCGTTGAGAACTCCAGCTTCTGTTGCTCCAATTGAAGTTCCTGCTAGCAAGAGTAAAGACAGAAGGTCCGAACTTGGTTATCTGTATTTTTGTTGTTATTAATTTTATCATCTTTTGGTATACGGAAAGCTTGAACCTTGGTAGAGGAGAAGCCCCGTCTCCATGGAACTATTAGGCTCAACAGTGTTATTAAATTCAGTGATAATTGCATGAAGACCCTTGGTTTGTTTATTTTTCAAACCTTCCAGTTAAATTTACCTTCAAAGTTCCCTATATTTTGATAATTAGTCAAATTGACACTTTTCTTAACATTGTGGCAATGATGAAGACTACAATTTAAAACAAAATTGAATAATAATTGGAAATAATTTTTGGTTATAAAATGATGGTGACAATATAGAAGAATATTGAAAAATATTGAAAAAATAATCTATGTCATTAATTATAAAACGAATGGAACCTCTAAGATTAAATTTTAGAAGGGGTCACTTGGAGAAAAGCCAAACTAGGGGCCTTTTATGATATTTTCCTTACGTTTATTGCTATCACGTAAATAATATTGTTATGATTTTTTTACAGTGTTATTGCTATTATTAGTATGCTAAGGGCCCTGCTTGAAGTTATGGCAAGCTGGGTTGCTTGATGGCTTGCTTAAGTTAATTATGATTTGAACTTTCTTTGCGTAAAACTTGGATTTGGAAAAGTGCCCTTGGTGCAGGATAATATTTGAGTAATTTAAATATAACATATTTTGTTTACAAGGCACAATTGGACTATGTTGGGATATGCAACAAGGACAATACTCCATTTTTTCCCTAACCCCGTTCCATACTACATGTAATAGCCCTAGAACCAGGAGGGGCATTGCATCCTAGTCATCCAGTGCAACGGTGTTAGTAAAGTGAATTAGTTTTTTAAGAGCACTAAGAAGGCACCAAAGTTTCAGGGTATGACTCTCTTAGGTGTAAATTTGATGAATGATCATGAATTATGAATTTAACTGATTAACTTCCCATGATTAAATGATAGTGTCAGATAGTTATACTTGATTATTTCGAACTTTTATTTCAATAATTATAAGTAAAAAATGATGGTCTGTGTGGAATGGAAGGGGTGATTACTAGACGTGAACTAAAACTTGTTCAAGCTTTAGTTATTGCCCTTGCATTCTAATGATGGTTTTTTTCTTTGGGTAAATGTTTTGATTGGCAACAACTGAAGATTTAGTTTAGATGTGGGGCAACAGAGGGTAAAAGATGGAGGTGATGACCGTGAAGCTTCTGCACTTCGTGATGAAGTATGTTCTCATTATTATGGATAATGGGCGGTCAATCTCTTTGATCATATATGTCATAGCACATTGTAGGTCTGAAGCTGACATGGTCTTGATTTTGCAGCTTGATATGCTACAAGAAGAGAATGAAATAATTGTAGATAAAGTATGTATTCCTTCTCCATAAAATTGGTTGTACATTATCTTTTTTTGATGTTTAAATTTATCTTTTTATTATTATTCTGGTTAGCTTCGCCGTGCAGAAGAAAGACATGAAGAAGCAGAGGCTAGAGCTAGGGAGCTTGAGAAACAGGTGATTCACATTTCAATCTCAATAGTATTAAGCATGTATTGTTGAACTATACTGTTGATCAGTTAACCGGACTCATTTTCTATTGAAGGGACTATCTACCCTAGTTCTTGGTTGCAAAACAAAGGACCTATTAGTTTACCATGTTGAAGTATATACTGTAGTTATATAATTTCTTCAGACATGAATATGTGCATGTATGCTACTATGCTATCCTAGCTTGTCATGTTCAATCGTAAACTTAAGCATTTGGTAAAATTGGCTGTATTATCACAATTTGCACTGTGATGGTTTTAACTCATTGCATCAATGTGTTAATTTTGAATATGATGTGTTATTCTTGGAATTTGATTGACTTGCAGCATACCGTATCCTGGTCAGTTCCCTGGTCAATTGGCTTGATCAGCTGAAAATGCCTGTTATACAAATACTTATTTCTGACTTCCTATTTTGTATGCATTAGGTCGCCGCCCTTGGAGAAGGTGTCTCCCTTGAAGCTAAATTGTTGAGCAGGTAATTATGTTTGCTTTATCTGTAACTCCGTGGGTGAACTTTCTGGTTCTAATTTTATGTTAAAAATCCACAGGAAGGAAGCAGCATTACGTCAAAGAGAGGTGAGTTCGGTTTATCATAGTTCAGGCACTGAATGTGAAAATGAAAGTACAAGTTATCTTTCCCTTTTTCATTTTGATGTCCTTCAGGAACAAACTTTTGAGTGAACTGTCTGTTTAGTTAGTCTTTCTATGACAAATATTTTAACTGTATTTTGCCAACAGCTTGACTTAGAACTACTTATTCACATTTTTTAGTTATTCAATAATTCTTTGGCAAATTTTCATTTCATTGAACTGCAAGAAATTATTTTCCACAGGCTGCTCTTAAAGCTGCCAAACAGACAAAAGATGGAAGAGATGAACAAATTGTAACCCTTCGAGTAGAACTTCAGGTTAAGTCTTATGCCTATAGTTCTTTTCCAATTTTATCTGCTTAAGAATTTGGTCCCCAACCTTTTTCATTTTTTACCAGAACATGAAAGATGATGCTGCAGCAGCAGTTGAACAACTCCAAGAAGCAGAGTCTGAAGCAAAAGCTCTTCGGACGATGACTAAGAGAATGATTTTGACTCAGGAAGAGATGGTTAGTGCATTTTGAATTCAAATTATATCTCGGTTTGGTTGTGTGGATGTTTATTGTACCCTGGATGTGGCCTTTTAGGAGGAAGTTGTCCTGAAGAGATGTTGGCTTGCTCGCTACTGGGGTTTAGCTGTACAGCATGGTAAGAAACCTTCTAGAATCGTTTTCCGTTCTAGAGAGGATATAGTCTCTTTGTAAATATTATCTTCTTCCTTGACAAGGCATATAGTGATGCTTTCGTATATACAGCCTGACTTATTAGTTGTAACACTGATAGATATGGAGGTAAAGGCATGAATAATCTATATCTTCATAATATTATGATTCTACAATATGGCTTTATTACTCAAATTTTATCTTTGAACCATTATCTCGGTGGTGCATTTAATTGCTAAGCATAGTTTTTGGCTTGTGGGTTCTGTGTCTTCTGTTCACAGCTTAATTTTACCTGGCATACACATTAGACCTATTCTTGTATTTGTTATTAATTTCTTCTCTCTGTGGTTTCTTTTTCCACTAGACATTTGTGCAGATGTGGCCGTATCAAAACATGAGCAGTGGTCAGCACTGGCTCCTCTTCCATTTGAAATTGTCATTTCTGCTGGACAAAAGGCGAAGGAGGAGTGTTGGGAGATGGGTTAGCTTACTAACAGATTGTTAGATTTCTTATTGTTTCCTTTTGAAGTTTTCATATACTTAAGCCTAATATTGCTTCACTTTACTTGGGCTGTGATATTGATGAATGGAATAGGTAGTGGTGATTCAGATCGGAGCAAACCTGATCGTGATTTGGGTGATCTAACAGGAGAAGGAAATATCGAAAGTATGCTTGCAGTTGAAATGGGTTTGAGAGAATTAGCTTCTCTAAAGGTTTTTTTTTACTTCCATTTATCCATACTATTTGAAGGTTTAGCGGTTTCTTAATTTAATTTTTGTATCACTACAATGTATTTGTTACTAGTGTTAAAACCATTATAACTTACCTTTCCTAAGTCAAAAAGGTTCGACACGCAGCTTGTTGATTGTTTTTCATCTTTATAGACATCATTTGCTACCTATAAATGATAGTATATATCTTCATGTATTAAGGTGGAGGATGCTGTTGCACTTGCATTGGCTCGGAACAAAAGGCCAAGTAAGTTTGATTATCACAATTATAAGATTTCTGCCTCTGCAGTTCTCTTTTGTACCTTTTTTTTTCTCATTTGGCTAGTAACTATTTACTTAATGGAATGTGATTTACCATTCAGTAGTGAAGCCTTACGAACTAAAAACTGCTGGTGTTACTGCTGCTATATTGGCTCTAATTGGAATATAAAGTTGTGACTAATCTAACTGCAAGTTCCTCATTTTCTTTTCAATTTCTGTTCTCTTTTTCTGGACTTGTATAGATTTCAGTCGGCTGATAACTTGATACTTGTCATCACTTGTAGTTGATTGATATACTTACCTTCCTTTTTAGTGCCCTTTTTTTTCTTGTAATCTTCTTATTTGCGTATTTATTGTTCTTTGTTTGATTCCTTAGGTTTGAGATCACCAACTGATCCTAAGTTCACAGAGGCCTTTGGTAAGATGCAAGAACTGATTGGTGATTGGACTATGCTTTATGACAGGTCTTTTGACATCTCTATTACCTATGATTTTTAACTGCAGAACTAAGTGAAGAGGAGGTTGAAGATGTCGCTTTCAAAGAGGTCGGTAACTGTTTTTAACCTTTTAATTCCATTCTTGATTATTCAACCTGAAAGTTTTGGCTAATAGTTACTGCATTACCTAGGTTGACAAACTACCTAACCATTGATTTCATAGATCTGATGTCGCACAGTTGTATTTTTCTTGATTTGTTTTTGTCTGTATATGCATAGGCATGGCTAACATACTTCTGGAGGAGAGCCAAAGCACATGGTGTGGAAGAGGATATTGCAGAAGAGCGACTACAATTTTGGATAAGCCGTAGTGGGCAATCACCAACTTCACATGATGCTGTGGATGGTGAGCTTATCTACCTATGATTCAGTAAATAAAGAAGCTTAATTTGATAGGAAACCTCAAAAAGGAAAAGTTAGTAATTCTTCTGTCTAAAGTAATGTACTGGAAATTTCTTAGCAAAGATGTAAATAAGCTAAATTAGTGGGATGGCTCCTTTGTATTTTGGTATTTCGAAGTCGTAAATAAAAGAACTTGTGACATTGCAAGAATCTAGATATTGGAAAATTCTTATCCAGTTTGATTGCACTATAAGTTCCTAATGGAGGATATGAAACAAGTTGGGAAGAACTAATAGCAGAACCTATTGAAGATTTGCATATGGGATAATATCTGCATCTTATTTAACTTCTTGCGTACACGATGATTTGGGGTTTCATTGTGTTCATCATTATTGCAGTTGAACGAGGCTTGTTGGAGCTAAGAAAGTTGAGTATAGAGCAGCAGCTTTGGGAAGCATCACGGAGAGAAATTGATCAGCCATCTTCAGCATCGGTTGCCAACCATATAACAGATGTAGAGTAGCGGTATACAATATAGTCAGTATTCTTTTCTCTCCTACACCATGTAATGAGTTACTCTTTTCGCGCATGATTGTTTTCGTTTTAGTAGTTCATCATTTCAAAATGTGATCTCATTGCAGCTTGCTGTCATATCTTGTGAAATTTATGACAATTTGCATATATTGAATCTAAAAGAACCAAAACGCGCTCGAATGTGGCTACCGTGCCCAGGTTGTTCAAAACGTGTGAAATTGTTGGTCTGGATTGAAATGCTTCGGAGTCATTCTGACGTGCGGTACTCTCATGTTCAAACCTCCAAAAAGTAGCTTGTCTTTGGCTTGCGGTACTTATCTTTTGCTAGTGTACCTAGTCATTCGATATATAACTGAATTAGAATGGTCGAAAGCTTGTGCTGATCGCACACCACCTCTTCAACGACTAATAAGTAAGGTGTCAGTTTGCTTTTATGCTTCCACTTATATTTTCTACTGTGATTTTTAGTTGTTTTTTTTTTCTTGAGTTTATGTTTGATTGAGATATGAAATTGAAAAATAAAAGCATCAAACATGTAATAAAAAAGTGAAAAACAAAAAAATGGTTTAGTTGAGATTAACAAAAAAAATTTAAAAATTGTTTGATTTTATTATCACTTTTATATTTTTATAATATTAAAGTTTAATTCAATTTATGTTTAATACATCAAATGAACTCTAGTATAAATTATAATAATTATATTAATGTATTATAATTCAATAATTAAAGAAGCTTATAGTGAAACAAAAAATTGATTGGAACTTCTGTTGGTATAATTATTTCATATTTGTCACAATTTCATTTTTTTTTGGGAAATGTTTTAAGGTTGTAATTCAGTGATATATATTTCATTCCAAAACTTGTATTTTTATTTACATTTTCAATAATTTGCTATTTATTTTTGACACAATTGTTAGATAATCCATTGGCTTGTCCATACATTATAATAAAATTATATATGTTATATGTTAATATAAAATTATATAACATAATAAGCAATAGCGATGCATTTTGCTTCATAATGTTGTTGGGCATGTTCAGAATTATAAGGAATCTTAATTTAGAACGTTAAAACATTTTTAAATATCATTTTTCAATTAAGAATTACTTTAGTTAAACAGTTCTTGTGGACTTTATCGCATTTTTCTTCCTTTCTAATTTCACGAATGATTTTTTATTTTGATATGGTGAAACAAAAAACATATTAGTGTAGGATAACTCAATTAAATAGAATTTATCTAAGCATATAAATAACGTAAATTGACAAAAAGTTAATAAAAATTAATCTTAATTACTATATAGATGTAAAATAACATAATACTTCGTAGAGGTATAAGAATTAGTTCGCTGAATTTGTTAATTGTTCTAATCAAATTAACAAATTTTATTTTAATTATAGCGATTACAAATTCTTCTGTTTAAATAAAAAAAGTAAAAAAATGTTTTGTTGGCATATATATTCATATACAAGAAAAAGTTATGTGGCCACGTGTGTTTATTATAAAAAATTTTGTTAGTCATGTATATAAAAATATACGTAAGAAAATTTTGGTATTCAAGTGAACATAAAAATATAAGAAAAAAGTTTTTGACAAATGCAGAAAAAATATAAAGATGCAAAAATTGAGATTAAAATGTAATTATGCTGAAGTTGAGGGACTAAAATGTAATTATGGTAATAATTACTAATTAAATTTATTTAAGTTAATTACAAATTTTAAATAAAATTATTAAATAAATTAAATTATTCATAATTCATATTAATAATTAAATTTAGTTAATTCAATATATAATATTAAATTAAATTATTCATAGTTTTTATTAATAATTAATATACTAAATAATTAAATGATATATATTTAGTTGATAGTAACT
>JANITW010000006.1:70189654-70218521 GCA_027564335.1 Erythroxylum williamsii
CTAAAAATAAGGTCATTAATTGATTTGAAAAATTTATCAGAAAAAGCCGTTTGAGAGGCTCCAAATTTGAGCTTTTTAAAAAGCTGTATTTTAGCTGTCACAAAAGTCGTATTTATTAAAGAAGTTTTTTTTATTTTACAACCAAACAACTTAAAAAAAGAGACTTTTATGATAAAAAAAGTACTTATTAACTTTCCAAAATTTAATCCAAACAAGCGTTAGTTATATCACCCCTGAATTAACTCTTAATGCGAAATTAATCACCCAAATTAAATTGATATGAAGTATGATTTTGACACTAAAACCAATCACTAGATACCAAAGGAATAAAATCTTAATGGGGCACATGACATGAGAAGTTGCATCCATTAACAGTACAATATAATAACAAAAAGCTCATGAGAAGTTGCATCCATTAACAGTGAAAGTGTTTTACAATATAATAACAAAAAGCTCATGAGCTTTCTCCCACTAGAAAGTGAATGATATGAAGAACCCAACCCTTTGCTTACATTTCAAGATCTCTAAAAAGCAAAAGCTTACAGCTTCCAACTCTCATGCTCCCAACTACTTCCCATCTCTCATTATTTGAAAAGTACATACATTCATCCCAACAAGAAATATAGGTAACCTGATTTTAATAGTTTATATTTTAACTTCTTCTTCAAGTTTACAAAAGTGGCAAGCAACAAAAAGCAAAAGCAGATTACTTGAAATGTTGGAACCAATGTTTAAAAAAGTGAACCGGGTCAACCAGTTTAACAATATAAACCTTAAACTGATCAATTTTTTTATTCGATTTTTAATTTACTTTGGTAATTTTTTGATTAAAATTCAATCAATATATTAGTTAATCATCCAATTTTTATAAATTAATTCTTTTTTATAAACCAAATAAACTAATTAATTTTTATTTTATAGCCTCCTTTTTTAATTATACTTTAAAATGTTCTGAACACAAGGACATTTTGTGATAATTTTTAAGCTTGTACAATTTTATTGAATCTTTTAAACTTTAAATTTCTTATCTTACCGATTTGGTTAAAAATTGAATATAAGAGTAATGCTGCATACTATCAGACTTATCCAAATCTCGCTTTATTGTGAGACTTCTGACTGGGTGTGATGATAATGATGATTTGTAACACAACTAATTGACATTGATACTCAATACTTTTTATTATTGTTTTTATTGAGTACAAGGGTTTGTGAAAATAATAATAATAATTAACAAAAAAGGACCACCCATATGTAACTTTATACTTTAATTGAGTATATTCATCCCAATGTCAGGACAGAGCAAGGACTGCCCGTATGAGCAATTCCTTTAGAGACGAGTCACTCTATAAAATCTTAGGACGACTCAAATTGGAAATCAGAATTTGGTCTGCTAACTTGTCCATGTCCATCAAGAAAGGTTCTGCCAATACTATTTCACGTACATAAGAACCACTAGTCCGGACTGGACTTGCCTTTTGGTATGTACCAAATCAGCTTTAAGAATTCTTTACATCATGTTGGGGATGGGAATGTACTTCATACCTTATAGTATTCTTAAATTAAAGGGTAAAAGGTATGGGTGGATTTGACTAATTAATTTTAATATCTAAAATTATTATATTTTTTGATATTTAATTTTAAAATTCTTAATTTTTATTAAAATTTATCGACATAATATAAATAATATATGTAAAATGTGTAGGTTTAATTAAAATTGAATCAAATCATCAATTTAAAATAATTATAATAAATTATTAATACGAGTAAGATTTAATAAATTCAAATCAGATCTAAAAGTATATTTTGTTGTAATTTTTTAACGAAAGTTTGAGACATAAGTTTTTTAAAACTTGAAATTCATAATAAATTTAAAAAATCGATTTTTAATTTTTTGAAAACAAAAAAACCTGCGATAGTTACATTTTGGATGCGGATAAGCATCCGGATCGATTCAATAGTCTGCAAATTAGGCCAATCGAGTATTCCTCACTAGACAATCCATGTATGATAGGCTCGATCGAGAGAGCATAAGTAAGAGGAATCGAACACATGACCTTTGGTCCTATACTCTTTTACTCTACTAACTTGAACACCTCTTGTCTTAACAAATCAAATTAATTAAACTAAATAGGGGTACTGTATCTTTTACAGGAGAAAATAAAAAAGAACCTTGTAAAGGTGACTTTTCCAAAGAACATGGCTTGTTTCACCTATTCAGGATACAAAGTAGATGCAAAATGTGGGGAGCCTACTTGACAGACACTAGTGAAGAAACAAAAGAAGACAAAGTTTGATAGCTGTTCTTCTGAGGGAAATGTGGGCAGCCTGCTTAGCCTTTGATTGTTCCCAATTCTCCAAGTTTCTCTTTTTTCCTTTTGCAATATGTCATCCATATGAGCTGAGTCAGCTCATTAACACCAAGCCACTCTCATGTCCTTGTGTCTCTCATGTATCTCTTTCAACACCATTTTCAGGCCTGCAAGAGAAAAGCAAACCCCTGTAATCATAATAAAAAAGCAAGCCTAGCTATACTATAGAGGTCATTTATTTAGTGGTCCAAGTCATCCACTAAGCAGCAGCAGTTGAAACAGGTCCTTTGTCTCCAACTCCAAGCGCCGTTTCTTGGATCTCTAATCAATGTACCTCTCTCAAACATGGAAGGCCGTATCAATGGCTCTGTTAATGGTGTGTGTTTCAATGGTGGTAGAGTGTTCCACGTACCATTCTGGCAAAATTGGAAGGCTTCCTGGGCAACCCCGTGTGACTTTTCAACATTTCTCAGGCTACGTTACAGTGGATGATAAGAAGCATAGAGCTCTTTTCTATTACTTCGTTGAAGCACAACAAGATCCAGCCTCAAAGCCTTTGGTTCTCTGGTTGAATGGAGGTACGAAAAGCTTCGAACTTTATCACATTCAAGGCTTTTAAATTGATTCAAAAATTATGTCAAATTTGGTAGGGGAGAACCTAAGAGGCTAAACCATTTAATGTTCGTTTTAAAGCTTATATATTGATTTGCAGGGCCTGGCTGTTCTTCTCTGGGAGTAGGGGCTTTCTCTGAAAACGGACCTTTCAGACCGAAAGAAAAGGCTTTGGTTAGAAATGAGTATAGTTGGAACAGAGGTACAAAGCATGGTCTACTTACCTTGTTAATGCGGTTGTAAATTTTGCCCTCTAATGGCATTTTCACGTTGATCAATAATGCAGAAGCAAATATGCTATATTTGGAGACACCAGTTGGTGTAGGATTTTCGTATGCTGTTGATAGCTCCTCCTATGTGGCTGTAGATGATGAGGCAACAGGTATAATCAATCAAATTCAGATCTTCATTCTTCTTCTTCTAAGAAACAGTGTCCTTGAGTGGGTAAAATCTTAAAAAAAGAAGAAGAAAAGGTTTGCTCCTTTATCAAGTTACAGTTTGCTGAGTACTAATTGATCTGCATAGACTTAAAAAGGTTAAAGATAAAACACTACTTTTGTCCCCTCCAACTCATTATTATCTCGACAGGAAAAGTAAAGTATGTGGGGTATCTCTGGAAACGAAGCAATTGTTTCATGCTGCGGTATTATGGTGACCTTAACCTCAGATATATCATATCCACAGTAATTTTTACTTAGATGGGTTGCTTTCAGAATAGAAGCTTGTTATCCCAATAGTGGCTAAATCATTGAGTTTATTTTCTAAAGTCTTCTTAATCTAACGTTTATCTGCCTTCAGAAATGGGAACTTTGGCCTTTTGAATTCTGTGTCTTCTAAAGCTGTCTTGGTTTTCTTTTCTTAAGCCAGGGACAACCTGGCATTCTTCAAAGGCTGGTTCGACAAATTCCCTCAGTATAAGGAAAGGGATTTATTCATAACAGGAGAAAGTTATGCAGGTAGAAGAAGTTGTCCTAAATGAATTCCTGTCATATAAAGGAAAATCATAGTTATAGCTTCATTTTGTCCTGTATATCCCAGGTCACTACATTCCTCAACTTGCAAAACTTATGATGGACACGAATCAAAAGGAGAAGATATTCAATTTGAAAGGAATTGCAGTAAGAACTACTTCATTAACTTGAATTATACGGAATTTGGATCTGGAAACTTGTTCTGAGTTGAAACAAATTGGAAAATGCCTGCGTTTGATTTTCTATGCAATTCTGCAAGAACATTTGACTAATGTATACTTCTCTTCTTTCAGCTGGGCAATCCTGTTTTAGAATTTGCCACAGACTTCAATTCAAGAGCGGAATATTTCTGGTCTCATGGATTAATATCAGATTCAACATACAGATTGTTCACTTCAGCTTGTAACTACTCGAGATATGTGAGTGAATATTACAGAGATTCTCTTTCACCTATTTGTTCACGGGTTATGAGCCAAGTTAACAAAGAAACGAGTCGGTTTATCGACAAGTACGATGTTACCCTCGATGTTTGTATTTCATCAGTGCTGTCTCAGTCAAAGATCTTAAGTCCACAGGCAAGTGTTACCCGCAAGAAATTCCCCTTCACCTTTGTGGTTCACATTCTTGTTAGGTGAGCCTGATTACATTTTCTTATTGATCTTATATCAGAAGCAACAGTCCAGCAAGGTAGATGTGTGTGTGGAAGATGAAATTGTCAATTATTTGAACAGGAAGGATGTTCAAAAGGCTCTAGGTGCTAGACTAGTTGGAGTTCGCAGATGGGAAGTTTGCAGCTAGTAATTCTCTTTTCTAACAACTGAGATGAGGAAATGAGCACCAAATTTTATCAGCATAACCAATTTATTTAGTGCTATGTTAAAATTTCTGTTTACTTTCTTGATCACAGCATTCTGGACTATGAGGTGCTCAACCTTGAGATACCAACAATCTCTATTGTTGGATCACTTATTAAGGCTGGGATTCCTGTATTGGTTTATAGGTAAATTCAGAAAACAAACTTGTATAGTTCAATAAGATTACTGAGGTGTTGGAATTCATAACTTGACGAACCATACAGTGGAGATCAAGATTCTGTCATCCCATTGACTGGAAGCCGAACACTTGTACATAAACTGGCTAAGGAGTTGGGATTGAATACAAGTGTACCTTACAGAACCTGGTTCAACGGAAAACAGGTAAATTCTTGTAAAGGGTCCATGAATGGAGGATTTATATCAGAAACTAATTTACTGCTCTTATTCAGGTTGGCGGGTGGACTCAAGTTTACGGCAACATCCTGTCATTTGCTACCATCAGAGGTGCTTCTCATGAAGCTCCGTTCTCGCAGCCTGAGAGATCACTGATGCTGTTCAAATCTTTCCTGGAAGGCAAACATCTACCAGAAATGTTTTAGTGTATGCAGATATGTGGCCCTGAAATTGTGTGTACATATTGGATTGTCTATAGTTCTAAAACATTCTTTGCTTGTTGAAAGAGAGAGGAACCATTTTCTTGAATGCCATTGCGGTCAAATCTAATGTTAGAAACTTCATAAGGTGTGTTGTGAGGGAAGAAAAATCAGTGTTTTCTTGTTGCCACCAACAATGGATCATAGCCATTCTGCTTTTCTGCACCTCAATACAGTGTCCATATATTTCTCGAAGAATACACATGCGAAGAGAAAGGCCTTCAGATTTTTAATGGACTTGCCAGAAAGAAATGGTTGGAGAGGATGCTCATAATTTTCTGCCATTTGTTACCAATTCTAGTACTTTTTTAAGTGACACTGTTTGTTCCTGAATGGGGAACATCTCATCAAGAAACTCTAAAGGAAGGTAGATATTAACAAAAGAAAGGGAGTTGTATGACTTTCAGAAGGGGCTAATCATTTTAAGTGCGAAATGAGAGTTATGACAGATAAAGAATTTACTCGATTACTGAAAAAAAAAGCGGTGAGATGAGTAAACAGACTTTTAACACAAAATTTGAAGGCTTGTTGGTAAGTTTTATATTCTTTGTCCAAAACTATATCAATCTTTTAACATACTTTTAGCAATCAGAATGACTCGAGGAAAAACCAGTTCATAACCCTATATAACAATCAGCAATGTTATCCCATCAATTAGATTGATTCAATCTGACTGTTGTTTTAGGTGGGATCTTGATCCAATCTGTTCGTTGTTTTAGGTGGGATGAAACCAAAACTAAAATATTAACTTTTTGAAGGTGATTTACACAGTTGCTCATTGGAGCAGCAAAAGTGTCTCCAGTGTCCTATGGCCTACTCCATCGCTGAGCATGACTGACAACCTGGCAGAAGAGATTGTAAGTCATCATTGCACCAAAGCCAATCAAGAACGCTTCTCCTCACTTTTGGTCTCAAAAAATGATTTTGCATGTAGTATACTTTGTTATTAATACACTCCATCTAGTTCTTACTCTGTACTTTTGTGGGTCTCTTTTAAACTTTTCCATTTAGCTAAGCAACCGCCACGAACCACTGCCTGGAAAAGCGGACACTCTCTCCAAATAAAGCAACTGTCGCATTGTCTTTCTCCAAATTTTGACTCATATCCAGTATCACTACGCTTCTTCTAATCTTGAAAAGCCACATCTTTATAAAGGAAACAACAGAAAAAAAAGAAAACCAAAAAAAGAACATGGCCAAAGAGCAAAAGGATGACCCTCTTTTAACAATCATCAACAGCAGTACTGGTCGTCTCCAGGTCCAGGTAAATTCGCAATACAATAATCATCTTTACAGCCTTTTTTTATGCTTCCCCACTTGAACAATCCCATCTCATAATTACCCCTATGTCTCTGTCGTTGCCATGCCAATTTCTGATGGAAAATCCCCCATAAAGGTTGTGTTAGGGTTTTGTAACCCGTCAGATTTGGTGCGCATTCTCATAGTAAAGATCCGTCTTCTGTTGTTGTTTATGAATGAATTCGTATGTGGGAATTGCAGGAGAAAGAAGAAGAGAGAGAGCTGGACCTGGGATCTGACGAACCTGACACCCCTTTACCACTTACAGTCACTTCTCGGGTAAAGTTTTCTTCTTTTCCGTTAAATCTCTAGGTTTCATCTTTATGTGTGTTTTACGAGTGTCAGAGAGAGTGTTGTGGAATCTGGCAATTTAGAGATTGATTATGCATGAAGTTTGTAATCTGACAATTAAACATTGATTATGCGTGTAATGTGCACATGATCTTGATCTTGGGAATATTGAAGTTGCAGTTATTGTATATGTTGGGGGACATTACATCGGGTCCAGCATATAGATTCACCCAATGGCTGGAGTTGGTACGTAAAAGAAGTGGGAGATACCGATCATCTGGATTCCCCCATCGCCCTCTGAGGCCCGACGATATGCCCTCCAGGTTCTCTGACCAACTTCCGTTTTATCATTACATCTTCATAAAAATGGCTAGTTATTAAATGTTGATTATCTATAATGCTGTTGCTTCTATGAAAATGCCTGCACGTTCATCAGTTTAAGACAGCAGGGGTTCAGTTTTTGGATATATCCCATGCTTAGTATTCCTGCCAATTCTGGAGTTAGAGATGCCAAGTGTTGGGAGTTAAGATATGGGTTTTCAGAGAGAATACAAATAAAAAACTGGAAATTCTTGAAGGCTGGAAGTTTTACTCTGGTAAAAGTTTGACACATGTTCCCATTTATGTTTCTGCATGGATACTCAGATGGTCTGACTGTTGTCAGAAATAGTAGTACATGACCATGCAGAAATGAAATGATATCACTTCGTTTCTAAGTATGTGTCTGTTTGGTGGGGCTAGAACAATTGGTGTGCAAACCTTGTCCTGGAAATAAACAAAGGATAGTGTTGGAGAATTGTATGGTAGCAGGTTCTTATGATTTGCTCTATTTAAGGTGCTTGAGGTGCTCAGCTGTTTACATTTCTCTTCCCACCATAATTTCCTTGCAGTGATGGAGAATTAGTTACTGATTCAAAAAGTGATCCACATCCTGAGCAAGCTCCAGAGATCAATTTGTGGGAAAGGCTTGGTAAAGCTGCTACTCTGGACATTGAGTCGAACTCTTTTTCCTGGTCCATGCTTTCTTCTCTCCACCACACTGAACATAGTAGCAGCACTGATCAGTCTGAGGATGACATGAACAAAGCCCTTGAGGTATATGATCTGAAAATATCAAACTGTTAATTGTGCCACGTTTTCTATCCCTATGAAGTGGTTGTTATTGAGGTACAACACTATAGAATGAAGTGCTAAAATTTCAATTATTTGCAATCTGTTCTACTGCCTCAAGTTCTCTTCAGTTAAGTGTAGGTGACTGTAAATTCTGGGGGGGTTGTCTTCTTTGCCTTGTTCAACCAACCTGGAAGTGATGATACTAATCCTAAGGAAGCAGTAGCTGTCATAAAGTTTTCATCTTCAAGGATGGCTACACAATCAGAACGTCTTGGCTATGAATTTGCAAAGTGGTTGGGTGTGCAAAGTCCACAGGTTACAATGTTAATTTCAGTAGTAGTGTGTCCACCGTACTTACTCATCTTTTAGAAGTTAGATCTTTCATGATTTGTTTGTGGATTGCAGGCTAGGGTCATTCATAATAGCAGCACGGAGTGGCTTCAGATCAAAGAAGCTGCAGAGAAAGCACGTGATGTAGCTATCTCTGAAGGAGATGAAGTTGGTGAAGTGACATGTTCAGAACTGTTGGAAGCTCTTGAACTTAGTAAATGCCTTTTCTTGATGAGGTAAAATTGGAAATGAGCCTTAGAATTTGGAGTTACAAAGTGCCTGCTCCTTTCATTTGCACCCTTATGAAAGAAAAAGTCTCTTATGATTACCTTTTTTGTTGAGAATGTGTGCATGTCTCTGTTTCCCTTTTCCTCTCTTCTGGGTGAGGGGTGTTGACAGAGGTCAGGTGAAATGCTCTTTTAGTCATTATGCTGGAGTGTGTAATGTTAAAACTTAAAGTTTGAATGATGGAAAAATTAATTGGTATTCATACAGATTTCTTGCTTGAATTTCTTAATCTTCTTAACACATTTCATGAGCTACTTGTATTATTTGTTCTATTTGTTCAAGTGTTTGAAGGTCCATTTATTCTGTTCTTGCAGTTATGTTCATGGTTCCCCTTTATTGGAAAATCCAATCGCATTTGAGTCACATGAAACTGCAGAAAGAATTGCAGCAGCACTTGGTAGGGTCTTGGTGCTGGATCTTGTCATCAGAAATGAAGATAGATTTGCTTGCCGTGAACTTAGATGGCGTGGAAATCCAGCAAATTTACTGTTGGCTGAAAAAGTGATCTCAACTAATGTCAATGCGCTGGAAGATGCTTTCAGTTCTGCAATTAAGCGATACAGACCAAGGGTAATTAGAGCTCTCCAAAAGGAAAGAAGGGCTGCCTCAGTGGATAGCAGGTTGAACTGTCATAACCCTGGATTGGTATCCCAAAGGTCTGATCTTTCTGACATCACAGAATCCCCACTAAGTGAGAAAAGCATAAGCTCATTATCAGATGAATCACTGTCATCTTATACACATAATTCTCACATTGTGGCCATTGACTCTTGTGTTCCTCGCCGACCTCCCGCTGGAAAACGTGCAAATGACCAGGCAAACTATCCTAAATTGGTTGAGTTGCTTTTTAACTGCCCTGATTACTCGTCTAAGTTATTATATGAAATAACAGGAGGAAAATTAGGAGCCCCTCAAGTAGAAAACAGTGACACAACTAGTACCTGGTCAGTAGATATGATTGCAGTTGTTCAGGAATTTCGTAATGGGTTTCGCGCTGCTCTCAGGGATCTCCAAGGTTTCCATATATTCCTTCTCACACTTCACCAAAAACTGGATGGCTTATTACGAGCATTTTTGAATATCACAAACAAATCAGCATCTGGTGATTTTGACAAAGATGATCTTATGGTTCCCGACTCACCTCTGCATGGGGTTGTTAGTTGTCCTTCTCCACAGAGTAAAGACCGGTTCCTTAATGAAAGTAATTTGGATTTAAGTGACTCAGAGTTGCATCGAACAGCTCCAAGGCCATCACCCTCAGGGAATAAAGATAACTCAGAATTCAGTTCTCCCATGTCAAGGGAAAACTGGCATGGGAAGTCCTCCAAGGGGAGTGCAGAGCCTATTCGTAGCCTGCGATTGACAACAAAGCTTCGTGACATCCATAAATTTGCCAAGGTTGGTATATTAAAGATGTTTCATCTTTTTATCTTACACTTGATATGTTAAAGGAGATGGGTCGTGGCACATGGAATTTAGTAGTCTGACTATTCGAAATTTGGTTAATAACTAATATGAAATATGTGTCATGAGATGATTAATTCAGAGGCAGTTCTACCATTTCTGGCATTTTATCATACAAAGATTGTTCATGAGACTCAAATCTACATTTTTGCCAGAAGCATCAATTAACAGCATGCCTGTGGTGGCCTTTAGGACTAATAAGCGTCATGTGGAACAGCTTAATTTTTTAACCTGATAAATATTTTACTGTCTTGGTGTCTTATTGATGTGTTTTTTCTCTTAATTTTGCACAGATTGATTCAGAATCAAACAAGGAATTGGAACAATGGAATGAAATGCTAAGGAATGATGTCATTAAACTCTGTCAAGAGAACAATTTCAATACAGGATTTTTTGAAGGCAATGATAATACCTGTGTTGTTGATGCTTATGAGTTGAAGGTAATGCATCCATTGGGACCTGGAAAACATGCCGATGAAATAGAACTCTTTGTACTTATTTCAGTCAAAAAAAGATACTCCTTATGTAAGTTAAATCCGTTTTGAATTTACCATTTCATTGTAACTTGCAGGTCAGACTTGAGCACATACTTGAAAGGATATCATTGATTTCTGAAGCTGGAAATACAGAGAGACCATCGTCAATCACAAATAGCTTGTTCATTGGGGGAGCCCTGGCTGCCAGATCTGTTTACACTTTACAACATCTGGGTATTACTCATATATTATGCTTATGTGCCAATGAAATCGGACAGTCAGATACTCAGTACCCTGACTTATTTGAATACAAAAATTACTCAGTGAGTGCTTTTATTTCCTCTCTTCATTCTTATAGTGTCCAACCGTCTAGGAAATATATTTTCTCATTTGCAGATTGAGAACCGAAATAATCTTGTAAGAGACATTTGACTATATCTTACATGTTGTGGTTTTCCAAATCCTTCTTTAATATTTTATATCAATAATAGTATCTGCTTCATTTGACAGATATATGACAACGAAGATTCTAATATTAGCAGCATCTTTGAAGAAGCTTCTGATTTCATTGATCATGTTGAGTCAAAAGGCGGGAGGGTACTTGTTCATTGCTTCGAAGGCAGAAGTAGAAGTGCGACGTTAGTGATTGCTTCTCTGATGCTCAGGAAGTAAGTGAATGAAACAGTTTACTTGGCTAGAGAAAATGACCACTCTTTATGGCACAGGTGCCAATATTCTTTAAAACATGAAACCTAGAACACAGTTGATGCCTACTATACCATTGGTCTGCCCACTGAGCACTTGTTGATGATGCAGGAATTTCACTTTATTACAGGCATGGAACACCCTGAGAAGAGTTCATCGCCGAGCTCAGCCTAATGATGGCTTTGCTAAAGCATTACTGGATCTTGACCGAAAGTTGCACGGGAAGGTATCCATGGAGTGGCAACAGCGGAAGCCGATGATGAAAGTCTGTCCCATCTGTGGAAATAATGCTGGCCTGAGCAGCAGCTCACTTAAGCTTCACCTGCAGAAATCCCACAAGAAGCTCTCATCAGGAAGTGTAGACAGTGCCATGACGATGGAAATACAAAAGGCTCTGGAAGCACTAAAGATGACCCGGAGTGGGAGCGTCAGCGCCGCTCAGAGGCAAACCCACTCAGATACCGAAGAATTGTGATGTTTGAACCGTCCATTTTGCACTTTGCACCAAAACGTTGACAATGAGTTGAGCTTGATGGCGTCTAAAATCATAGTTAGAAGGTGAAATCCAGATCATTCAGGGAACATGCGCTGGACGTTACATGTTTTTACAACAGTGATAGATGTAAAGAAAAATATGAGTTGGAACAAGTTTTGTCTGATCATCCAGTGCTCAGAAAGTCAGTTGTCACTCTTCTGCATAACTTAATTGTCTCGACATAGGAAGGTCATACTTGGCTACTGCCTTACACAATGGCCTACACACTCATACAATGGTTAAGTATCAGATGAAGGAACTAAATTCACTGACAGAAACCAGAGCATTATCGCATACATCGAACCTAAGAAAAGTAAATCGTAAAGAAGTTTCTAAATTTAGTATGCAGATGTCCCTCCTGTGACAATGTAAGTCTCTCAATAGAAGAATGACCAAAGTAGGCAAAAATCTTTATTTCCATCCTTACACAAACCAAACCAGCTTTACCCTGAAAAGCTACAAAGAGGACCCTACCACCTGCCACTTATGTATTACAGAATACAACCTTGGAGCCACCAGCAACACAATTTTACTGCAAAGTTGTCTTTTGAAGCGAAAAGAATCTGACTCTATAACCCCCCTCTAAAATTAAATTCAAAGTACAAACAACATATGAGAAGTTATTCTTAGTAATGGAATCTGGTCTACACAATTGATAATGCATCTGGTAAACTCTCCGGAGCACCGGTACTACCATTGAGCACAATGACATTATTATCAGAATCCACGTCCACAATAACTGAATCACCCTCTTTGATTTCCCCTGCAAGCATTTTCTCTGCCATGCTGTCCTCCAGTAGTCTCATAATGGCCCTCCTCAAAGGCCTAGCACCATAGCTAGGATTATAACCTTCCTCAACCACCCTCTCTCTAAATTTCTCTGTTACTTGCAGCTCTATATCTTTGCCCTTTAGCCTGTCAAGCACCTCCTTCAACATTATATCAGCGATCTCCTTTACCTCTAGCTTGGTGAGCTGACGGAACACAATCATCTCGTCTAGTCTATTTAAGAATTCTGGTCTGAAATACTGTTTTAATTCCTCAGTCACTAAGCTCTTAATCCGATTGTAACTGCTATCTTTCTCATCATATTCGAGGTCAAAACCTATCCGGCGTCCTCCCTTTTCAATAACGCTACTTCCGACGTTTGAAGTCATAATAAGAAGAGTATTCTTGAAGTCCACAGTCCTACCCTTGCTGTCAGTCAATCTTCCATCTTCAAGAATTTGAAGCATCATGTTGAAGACATCAGGATGTGCCTTCTCAATCTCATCAAATAGTACCACAGTGTAAGGACGACGGCGAACAGCCTCGGTCAATTGACCCCCTTCAGTGTATCCCACATAGCCAGGAGGTGAACCAATAAGCTTGGAGACTGTGTGTCTTTCCATGAACTCGCTCATATCAAGCCTGATCATGGCTTCTTCAGAGCCAAAGTAGTAGGCAGCAAGTGATTTAGCCAATTCTGATTTACCCACACCAGTTGGACCAGAAAAGATGAAACTAGCAATTGGTCGATTGGGATTCTTCAGCCCAACTCGAGCCCTACGAATAGCTCGACTAATTGCCTTCACAGCCTCATCCTGCCCAATGACTCGCATGTGAAGTGTCTCTTCCATCTTAAGAAGGCGATCAGATTCATCAGTTGATACTTTCTCAACAGGAATGCCAGTCCATGATGACACAATATGTTGAATGTCTGATTCATTGACAACAGGACCTTCATCCCCTGCCTCAGACTCTGCTTTGCTCATTTCCTTGCCTTTCTCTGTGATAGCTGCTATTTGAGCTCTAAGATCCATCTCACGGTCTCTTAATTCTCCAGCCTGTTTAAGATTTTAATCATCATATCCCAATTAAATGGATTATAAGGAAGATATATACAAGAGCAAACAACAAGTGAATAACTCATGATAATCCCAATGAATGAGTCCTCATTGTCTTAAAACTAAAGTAAATTCTTAAAAAAATCTTAGCTTTTCACGGTCTCTTTTAATGAAAATTTCAAAAACTATAGAAGGCCCAAATAGATATTGAAAGCATAAAGAAGTGGCAATATCTGTCTTACCTTTTCAAAATCTTGGCTACGAACAGCTTCGTCCTTCTCCTTTGTGATCTGCCTAACCTCTTTCTCCAGCTCCCTAGCTTCCTCAGGAACCTACCACATTGAAATTGAAGTAGATAAACAACCAACGTTTTACCATCCTAACTGCAAGTGTATAAACAGAACACACCTGTGCATGTCGAAGGCGAACACGAGAACCAGCTTCATCAATCAAGTCAATCGCCTTGTCAGGCAGAAAACGATCACTGAATCAAGAATAGAAATATTCATTAGACAAGATAATTTTTTTAACGGGAAAAAGAAATTATTCTATTAGGCACCTCTCAAGGTCTATAACAAGATATTCCTACGATGCACAACTCTTCAAGAGTCAATGATAACCCATGGGCCTTTTTTACCTTAAAAAACTAAGACAACTTGATTCAAGGAAAGTATACGACCAACACAAGGAAAAATGAGAACTAAAAGCACATAGTTAGCATCCAAAGAATCTTCATAGAGCAAAATACAACAGCACACTCCAAGCAGGATTTGCAGAAAATGAACTCCATTTAATTAGTTATCTTTTAGGAAAATAATAAGAGAAAGATAGGAGGGATCCAACTTTATTTGACACGCTCACACTATCAAAGCTATCAGAATCCAATAAACCATCAAATACTATGAGTAGAGACTTCAACTCAAATTGAAACTTTAGAGCTATGCCACTTTGTGCTCACAGAATGCACTCTCCACGGTTAAATTATCAATGCAGACAGTCCAATCAGCTTACTATTTCAAAAATGGCCCTTCTTTCAGATAAAATAAAGAAGATTATTGTCCACAACTTCACTCAGCAACAGCTGCTAATGCAGATGCATGGAAAGCAAAAATATCATTTCACATTTATTGAAGTGCAGTGACTAAAAAGTGAAATACAAAGAAACAATATATGGATCACAGACCTGATGTACTGGTATGACAACTGTGCCGCAGCTACCAGGGATTCATCCGTGTATCGAAGCTTGTGATGAATCTCATATCGCTCACGCAAACCCTTCAAAATCTGGATTGTTTCATCTACAGATGGTTCGGGTACTTTCACTGGCTGAAAACGTCTTTCCAGAGCTGGATCCTTTTCAATGTGTTTCCTATACTCATCCAGAGTTGTAGCTCCAATACACTGCAGAATTTGAGAAGTATATCAAGTCAGCAAAAGTTCAGACATGGGGAGTCAAAAGGTAACAGCTTGGCTTGACCACATACATAACTCAGAAACTAGTATGTCATTCCTTGTGCAAGTGAAACCATGAACTGTATCTATACAGCAAAAAAATGCTTGCAAGGAAATAAAGCACAAAGTTAATATGCAAAAAGTATACAATTCACCATATAGTAGACAACAACAAAAACAGCAACAATGTCCCAGTAGTAATCCCACTAAGATGCAGGGCCTAGGGAGGTCCAGAAATACACAGTCATATCCCTAACTAATAAAGATATTGTTTCCGATAGACCCACAGGATGAATAGTAGACTCAAAGTGCCAACTAGAAGTTGTTTGGAGATCAGCCACTATATGCAAGTGATTTAACACTTTACCTGCAATTCACCTCTGGCAAGAGCTGGTTTCAAGATGTTAGCAGCATCAATTGCACCTTCTGCTGCTCCTGCTCCAATCAACGTATGCACTTCATCAATAAAGAGAATGATTTCATCACTTTGTTTAATTTCCTCCATTAACTTCTTCAATCTTTCCTCAAACTCTCCACGATATTTAGTCCCAGCAACAAGAAGGCCCATATCCAGCGTAATAACCTATCGGACAAAGAAAAAAAGGAACACACATTTTCTAAACAAGTTTCTCCTAGTAATCACATTCAAAGGCAGTTACAGGTACCACTTTTGAGCAGACCTGGGACAGGGATGTCAATGATAAAACTTCAGAAGAATTGCATAGGTAGTTCTTTATCTATCTTAATTACCAAATAGACTGACAACTAATTAACAATACAAAAAGTAAAGTAGTGACATAGAGGAAGAATGTTCAAAATCCACAAACAGTACAGCATTATTCAGTTATGTTTCCCAAAATTACGATAGTACAGAGTTTAGAGCTCCAATCTAAGTATGAAGGCTGGAAGTAGGTAAATATAACAGTACTAGGGAGCAATATGCCAAAACCATATCACTTAAATGAACTAGCAGTTACCTTCTTTTGTTCAATTGTTTCAGGAACATCACCACTTGCAATGCGTTGAGCAAGCCCTTCTGCTATTGCTGTTTTCCCAACACCTGGTTCTCCAATAAGGCAAGGATTATTTTTAGTACGACGACCCAAGATTTGAACGACACGTTCTATTTGAGGCTGCCTTCCAACAACAGGATCAAGTTTACCCTTAAAGAAACAGAAAAAAGCTCAACAGTCATAAACAAACATAGAACTAGAATATAAACTGCAATTGGAAAGACAAAACTGCGTAGACAGTAATACCTCCTCTGCCAATTTAGTCAGATTGGTTCCATACTCTTCAAGTGTGGGCATCTTAGTATTATCTCTGATTCCAACAGTAGCAGGGATATTTTCTGTGCTTTCACCCACCATTCGGATAACCTTCTCACAACAATAAAATTTTTATTTTGGTTAGTTATGATATAACAGAAGAAAGCACAAAAGTACATAAAAAACACTACATAAAACTCAAGAGATGCATAGCTTGCCTGTGTGCGAATGTTACTGGGGTCAGCACCTAAATTCTCTAGAACACGTGCTGCCACACCTTCACCTTCGCGAAGGAGCCCCAGAAGCAAGTGTTCAGATCCTATATAGTTATGACCTAACATTCAAGGAAATATAATTCCAGGTTATGGGAAGGACATAAATTGACAGAATGAGGATTTGATGCATTGTAGAACCCAACACTGAAATTCCGGAGACAAGCAACTGGAGCCACATTCTTCTAAACATTCTAGTAAACATTTGCTATACAAGTTCCATGTCAAGAAAGGATAAGAGGGAAATTGGTAAGGGCCGAGAATTGTACTACCTAGAATCACACACCAATAAAACTCTCCACAACTTTTGCTTTTTATGGAGCACAGGGGAATAGGAGATTCATCTGATTTACAAATTTTTTTTACTGAGCTCTTGAGAGGCGAGTGCAAGACAACCAAACTGCTAGTGTTATCTTACTCTAAGAAATCTACAAGAATAGTTCCAGGATAAGAAATCAGAAAAAGTAGTAAAGGAAAGAACAAACAATTTACCAAGTTGGCGAGCTTCCTCCAATGATAGCTCCAGAACACGTTTTGCCCGTGGAGTGAATGGAATTTCCACAGCAACAAATCCACTGCCCCTCCCAATAATCTTCTCCACTTCTACACGTGCATCTTTAAGATTGATTCCCATGGACTTGAGAACCTTAGCAGCAATGCCAGTTCCTTCACCAATGAGACCTAATAGGATTTGCTCTGTGCCAACGAAATTGTGACCAAGTCTTCTCGCTTCCTCTTGGGCAAGCATGATTACTTTGATTGCTTTTTCAGTGAATCGTTCAAACATGGCCCTAGGAGCAAATCTTTTAGCTTTAATTTGCCTGGGAGAGATGGCAAAAGCAACCTTGGAAAAGAAACTTTGGTCAGGTCTTAATATTGTATCTATGCAATTTGACCTATGCAACCCAGAGAAAGCTCCCAATCTCAATCTTGGTGTTCGTAAACTGTAGGTCATTTGGACAGGGGTCCTTTTTAATGTTTCAGATTCTTGCGATTGTCCATGTCTTGTACGAGTGGCTAAAGCAGGGACATTAGTAGAGTGAACGAGAAGCTGAGCCATCTTATCTGGGAAAATAGACTGCACAATGCAACAGCATAGAGGCTGAAATCATGACAAGAATGGAAAGGGAGAAATACTGAGATTTGTGCTAGGAAAACTAAAGAATTCGTCACCACCATAAGAGAAGAAAAATTATGAACAATGCATTGAAAGACAAAAACTGATATCAGTTACAAAATGAATGGCTAGAGTTTTGACAAATCCAACTCAAATTTAAAAGCTTGACTCACATCATTCATCAAACTCATATACAATAAGCAGAAGCAACAAATTTACACCATGAGAAACCCATGTAAATAAATCACACTCGGAGAACTCTGGTTGTGCAAAAACTTCCAGCTAGTTCATTTTGCAAAAACAGAAAGCATAAATCCTCAGACACTGTATCTTGCTATGTTAGATAATAGATTGACATAAGAAATTCAGAAGAGCAATCCAATCTCAGGGTAAACAGAACCAAACACTACGAGAACATCTTTCGTCAATTCAACATAAAACAAAGGCTTGTGATGCAAGGCATCTACAAAACTCCTAATAACATGTGCAAGTATTTTCTCTTTATAGATAACAAGTAGATGTCCCATTTTGGAGTTATTCAACACAAGAATTTCGTTAACCAATCCAACAAAACCACGATCCAACAGCACCAACATGTGCAAATGTAACGAAAATTTGGCAGACTATAAAACCTACGACATTCGGACATGTAAAAGAAAGAAAAATGTTACAAAAGTTACCCAACGACAGAACCATGACCGAAGGGGGAGAAGATTTAAAAGTTAACTAGAAAATGTAACGATACCCAGATAAGTTAAAAAGAGGAAAATACACTAACGTTACCCTACAGCTTCACCATGCTGGAATGGAAAGCGAATTAGCTCAACCTCAGAAATGTAAACATACCCAGAAAAATTAAAGTAAAAACGCATGAAAAAGACTCGAACTTTATGCAATTAAACATACATTGAACAAATTCAAGAAGCTCAGTTCACAAATTTTCCAATCCAATGACTTACAAGTAAACTAAAACTCTACCTGGGCAGAATGACAAAATCAAGAACCCTAAAAGTTGGAAGTAGTCAGACACAAAACAAAATTAAAAAATAAAAGGATACATACCCAGCTCTAACAAAATGCCAAACAAACGAACTAAATTACTAAACTCACCTAAATATACTAAACAGATAAGAATCAACAGAGAGAAGGATGAAGACCTCCTTTTACGGTCGGATGAGAGGAAAGATTGGATGTGTAGGAGACAAAAAGGCTGTGTTTTCTTTCTTTTGCCCTTCTCTGTTTTTTTATCTCACAGCGTTCAGTTAGAATAATACATTGCAATTCTTAATCAATGATGCTAGCACCCCAAATCCTCTGTCCCCTTTCCCCTTGCCCAATTCTGTCCCTCTCTTATCTTAGCCATTTATTTATGTAGATCCCACATGGATGGATAATTAGGATGAGAGGGCCACATGAATGGATGGCTAGGATGGAAGGGGGACAGGGTTGGGCCAGGGAGGGGTACAGAGGATCCCCTCCCTGATGCTAGACCCCCCGATGACCCTACTTTTGACCGGGTGCATGTACATCTTTTCTTTTTCTCATTTTTATTTTATTTTTTCTTTTTTATTATTCGAAAACAATTTCAGTATTAGTTAAAAATAAGATTATATACAATTAAAAATCTCCAAACTCTAGGTCTCAACAAAATTTCTATTAGATATTGTTATTGTTATACGATGCAATAGTGTACAATTCTTTACTAAACTTTCTTGATATTTTTGTTTTGTTATGTAAATTTGTATTTAAGAAAATATTCAGGTAATAATATTAAATGTAAATTTGTATTTTAAAATTTTTTAGGTAAAATTGTAATTTAAGAAAATTCTTAGGTAAATATTTTTAATTAGCAAGTTTGAGGTTACCTATTAAGGCAAATGTGTATTTTAAGAAAATTGTGAGGTGGTAATATTAAGGGAAATTTATATTTTAAGAAAATTTTGAGATAATAATTTTTAAGTAAATTTATATTTTTAAGAAAATATTTGAGGTGATAATATAGTATTAGGATAGAGATAAATTTGATTAAGGAATTGAAATTTGGTAGAGAAACTTGAACAAAAAGAGGATTAGGTCTCTTGTTTTGGTTACGGTATTCTTATAATGTTCCATTAAATCTCATCCACATATTTGCATGAATCCTACATAAATATATAGATGAAATTGAACAAATCAGAATAATTGAAATAGAGAATTTGACATTAAAGAGTAGGCTCTCTTATTGCATTAAGCTGTTAAAATATTTGTTGAGAATTGGGCTTTTACACCAATTTACTTTAGGATGGATGATTTTCACCTTATGTAGGGTTGGCATCTCATAAAATTAATAAGGAAAAATAAAAAATTATCAAACCACATCTGGTTGGTCAGTTTAATAATGAAAATTTTAATCAACTAATTTTTTGTTTTATTTTTAATTTTCTGGTTAAATTTAGTTTAATATTTTTTGTTATAAAAAATGATCAATTTATTAATTAATCGATCAAATTTTGTAAAGTAATCAATTTTTATAAACAAAAATAAATAAATTAATTTTTATTTAATAGTATATTTTGTAGGTAAACTTTAAATTTTTTAACAGATAAGAATGCTTTTAATTATTTTTTAAATTTATTTAATTTTTAATCGATTTTATGATGATCTAATATCGATAGAATCTTTTAAATTTTAAATTTCTTATCTTATCAATTTAACTTCCGGCCCAATTTTAAAAATATTTGTAAAAATTGAGTTAATTAAGTTTTCGAAGGAAAACTTGAAATTTGAGGTAAGTCAATAGTATTCTATAAATTTATTTTATTTTATTTTATTTTTAAAAATTATGGTTTGAATTTGATCTTATTTATTAATAATTTTAATCTAATATCAATGACTAAATTGATTTAAATTTTTATTAATTATTTTTAATTTGAAATAAAAAAATGATTTTTGAGGTGTTAATACCAAAAAAATTTGAAGGGTTAGAGAAAATTTAAGATTTGTATGAATCAAATGTATAAATTTTAAAATATAAACCTAAAAATTAACATAATTTATGAAATTTTAATCTTTTTTCATGAATTTTATTTTTTAATTGAAGGTCAACAAAATTTAATTCTAGGAGATGCTTAAAGATAATTCAAATTTCCAAGTTCAAATTATATCCATTGTTAAAGTAATCAAGGTACTATATATGAGCCCAAAACTAATGCTAGGCCCTCTAACTACTATCATCTGCCCGGTCCATAAGGATTCTTTTTGTTGATACGAGCCTGCATGCATTAGCATTTAGCATACACAGCCCATTACAATCACGAGTAAAATTATCATATACATGTACTCAAAAGTTTAAAGATACTAATGTCTTTGATTTCATAAGTTTATCAAGTAAAGGGTTAAATACATTAGGATTATTTGTGATTTAACTTTTTTTTAATTCCATGAAAAATTATACAGTTATTTCAATATATCTCATGTCATATTTCATTAGTTATTTATTCTATTTCAAATAGCTTAGTATTAGAAATTTTAGTTTTTAATACGATAATTTTGAAGTTAAGAATAGATGAAAGAAAATAAAAATATGATAAAAAGCGTTGTTTGATAACTAAAAAATATCATAAAATAAATAATAAACTTCAAAACGTAAAAATTGAAACAAAAATAGCCATATCACAAAAGATCTAGTAATATAATTAACCCTCGGACAATTAATTTTGTAACAAACAATTTATTATATACTCTTTAAAAATTCATTTAATCCATATATAAAAAGTAATTGTTGTTAAAACATGTCAAAAAAATTATTTAATGATTAAACAACACTTAAACAGTATTATAAGGATAGCAAGATTTGATGAGCTCTCCCTATATGTGTTGAAGAGTATTGATGAGAAGAGGGTCTCATTTGGTTAACTAAGTTTTGTAATGTGATCCTCAAGTCTTTCAAAATGTTAGATGAGTGAAGACTTTGTACACTAATTCTTTTATACAAGCAAAAAGGGAACATCCAAAGATGTAACAACTATAGAGATATTAAATTACTCAGACACGCTATGAAATTATGGAAGTAATTGAGAAGAGAATGAAAAAAGGTGCACCAAACCAATTTGGTTTCATGTCAAGAAGGTACACAACAAAAGTTGGACACTTTGTTAGAAGATTATAGAATATTACAAGGAAAGACAGTGGGACTTACATATGATTTTTATTGACTTAGAGAAGACTCATAACAAGATACATGGGGAAGTTATGAAAAGTGTTAAGAAGTTAAAGGAGTTCATATGACGTATATACTAGATATTAGGGATATGCATGAAAGTATTTAGACTAAAGTAAAGATGACATAGGGAGATACAATGCATTACTTTATCAATATTAAGAATTGAGATACACCAAGGATTCTTATTGAGCCTCTTCTTGTTTGTAGTAATAATGGATGAGCTCACCAAAAATATTAAAGGGAACGTTCTGTGATGTATGGTGTTAGCCGATGACATTGTTTTAATGAATGAAACTAAAGAGAATGTCAATATCAAGTTAAAACTTTGGAGGGATAAATTTTTCGGGCTATAAGATGACATCTAATGTGGAGATAAAAATCTGTTATAAAGTCATATCACATAAATATTGTTTTCAGCATCTTAAATCCATCATCCAAAGTAATGGGAAGATATATGAAGATATGATTCACATATTAAATTACGGTGACTTAAATAGAGGAGTGTATTAGGAATTTTATTTGAAAAAAATATCAATCAAGCTAAAAGGTAAATTCTACAATTTAATAATTAGGTCGATCATACTCTATGAGGTAGAGTGTTGACTTATTAAGCAAGTGCATAGTCATAAGTTAATAATGATGGATATAAAAATGCTATATTGGATGCATAATCTTATAAGAACATATAAGGTCAAAATTGTAGGTGCAATAGATAAATTGAGAGTGGCTAACATTGAGAGATAAGACTTAAGTGGTTTAAGTATATTAAGAGGAGACATTCCATTGTCCCAGTGCGAGGATGCAAGCAAAGAATTAAATTTCATACTATATAGGCTAGTACCAATCTAAAGGTATCGTATCAGCCAAAAAATTGTACAAAAAACTAACGTTTGATTATGGTTATAGCATTTTCGTCTGGTATCGATCGAAACTAGTCGGTATTTGAAATGCTGGCCAAAATTGACTAATATTGTGATATTTAAAATATTTAGGGATTTATTTGCAAAATAAATAAATAAACACCAAGATATACCCTCTCATTTATGCCGAAGCTGCTCTCTCTCTTTCCTCTCAACCTAGCCCTGAAAAGGATGAAACATCTGTATATTTTTGTATTGATTTCTTGATTCGAATACATGTATATGGAGACCTTACTATATACAGATGTTTACAATAAGATTTGACAGCTCACACATATGAAATAAAAAATTGTTACAATAGAATTTGTTATAGTCATGTCTGTCTTCTAGAATCTTTCTGACTACGCTCTCCTGGTATGGGTACATAATAGACTTTGATGGTCCTCCTTTTACTAGACTCTTGTGTTGTGTCGTTGGCCTTGAACTAATATTAGCTAATGTAAGTTCATTTCCTTGCACACCCAAATTACTTTGTAAACTTCTTCTCGTAACATCCCCACTCAAACTCAACTTAGGATTATGAACTAGATTGAGTTTGGAGATGAGATGGTGGAGGCGAGCAGCTGTCATGGGTTTAGTTAATAGGTCAGCTAGTTGATCGGTAGAGCTCAAGTATTTTACTTCTAGGGTTTCATCGGAGATTTTATCTCTAATAAAGTGCACATTCACCTCGATGTGTTTGGTACGAGAGTGAAAAACAGGGTTATGTGAGAGAGATCGAGCTCTGTTGTTGTCACCCCATAGAACTGGTTTGTGAGGTATGGGAAAGCCAAGCTCAGAAAAAAGTGAAAGAAGCCATATTAGCTCATTGGAAATTTGGGAGAGAGCCCTATACTCAGCTTCAGTACTTGATCGAGCCACGACTTGTTTTTTGGAATTCCAATACATCAGATTTTCCCCCAGGAAGACACAACCACCAGATGTGAACTTTCGATCATCTGGAGAGCTGGCTCAGTCGGAGTCACTGAAGGCATGAAGAGCGAGTGGAGTCGATGAATATTTGAAGTGCAAACCAAGATGAGACGACCCCTGCAGGCAACATATAACTCGTTTTAAAGCAATCTAGTGAGGCTGTAAAGGATTTGAGAGATACTGACTCAGTTTATTGACAATATAACTGATGTCAGGTCTTGTATGGCAGAGATATTGCAAGGTATCGACCAGACTATGATAGACAGAGGGATTGCCAATAGAAGAGCCATCATACAAGGAGAGCTTGGTGCTTGTAGAGATTGGAGTGGAGCAGGGCTTACAAGTCAACATATTTGCTCATTCAAGTAAGTCACGAATATATTTGTGTTTTGATAGATAAAGCCCAGTAGAATTGCGATAAACCTCAAATTCGAGAAAATAGTTGAGACTTCCAAGAGATTTTAGAGCAAACTGATTATGTAGTTTAGCAATACTTGCCTGTATTGCTTGTGGATTAGTGCCAGTGACTAAGATGTCATAAACATAAACCAATAGAATGATAAGGGTATCTTGATATCTGAAGTAGAATAAGGAGGTGTCTGATTTAAAATTCTGAAATCTCCACTGATTGAGAGCATATTTGAGGGTGTGAAACCAAGCCCTAGGGGCCTGTTTAAGCCCGTACAGAGCTTTTAACATGCGACAGACATGAGTAAATTTGTTAGGATCCTCGAAACCTTGAGGTTGGTTGATGTAAACCTCCTCTTGTAACATGCCATTGAGAAAGGCATTGTTCACATCGATTAGTTGGATATCCCAATTATGAGAGACAGACAGGGAGAGAATAATCTTTATAATAGAAGCTTTCACCACTGGACTAAATGTTTCAGGGAAGCCAACCCCAGGTGTTTGATTAAATCCCTTAGCAACAAGGCGAGCCTTATGTTTGGCCACACCCATCAGCATGGTATTTGAGCCGAAATACCCATTTGGTGCCCAGAACATTCATATGAGAGGCATATGGCACTAATTGCTAGGTCTTGTTGTAAGTCAATGCAACAATTCATTTTGCATAGCTAGTTTCCAAGTGGGATCATTTAGAGCTTGGGAAATGGAATTAGGTTCTAGAGAAGAACAGGAAGGGAGAGCATTGGTGAGGGCAATGGTGTAGAGTTTAGGTTTGTAGATACTACTCTTGGATCTTGTTTGCATAGGATGCGTAGGTAAAGGAGGGAAGGGAAGGTGGGTTTTAGGGTTGGCAGAACAAGAGAACCAATGTGTGAACGAGGGGAACTAGAAATCGATAAAGGGGTAGATAAAAGTGGAGAGGAATGTACCTGATGAGTGTCATCTGATTGTGAAGGTAGAGGTGACTTGTTTGCTTACAGAGGAGTGCCTCCAAGTGACCTGTGAAAAGGAGCAGCAGGGAGTATAGTAGAAAGGGGTAAATACTGGTGAGAACTTGAGGCAGAAGCAGGTTGTTTTTGTGAAAAAAAGAGTTGGATAAGGAAATTCCTCTTCATTAAACTCAACATAGCGGGAGTTGAAGATTTAACCCTTGGCATTAAGACATAAATAGCCTTTCTGATGTGGACTATAACCTAGAAATACGCACTTTAAAGTGTGAAAATCAAGTTTGTGAGCATAATAGTAACATAGATAGGGAAAGCAACTGCAACCAAATGGTTTTAAATGCATGTAATTCGGCTTTTTATGATATAGTCTTTCAAAAGGTGATTGATTATGGAGATTGGGTGAGGATAAGTTGTTGATAAGGTAGGTGGCAGTAGAAAAGGCTTCAAGCCAAAGAGTTAAGGGCATATGGGCATGAGAGAGCAAGGTGAGGCCCATTTTTGTGATGTGACGATGTTTCCTTTCGAAAACACCATTCTGTTGATGGGTATAGGGGCAGGTGAAACGTGGTGTAATGCCATATTGAGATAAATAAGGCAAAAAGGCTTTATATTTATATGAGTTTGGAATTTAATAAATGTTGAAAGAGTTTCAGACTTGAGTTTTAGTGGATAAAACCAGGTAAACCTTGAGTAAGCATCAATGAAAATGATATAATATCTATGTCCAGCAGAGGATAGGTAAGGTGAGGGTCCCCATATATCTGAATATATAATTTCAAGTGGTTTACAAACTGTTATGTCGTGATTAGCAAAAGGTAGCTGATGAAGTTTACCATATTGACAAGAACCACAAAAACTGACATCATTTAGATTAATGGGTAAATTCATTGACTTTGCTACAAGATTTAGTACACTGATGGACGGATGTCTAAGTTTTGCATGCCAAACATTTGCATTAACATGATCAATATTTGCTTCAACTTGATCTAAACCAGTGTTAGGAGTGAGAGAACTTAAAGCTGTAGAGTCTTTAGGAAGAAATGTAGAAGATACTCTAGTTGATTTAGACTGGAGTCTTTGTTATGTGGTAGATCTAGGCTGAGTAGATGATGCTTTAAAGCTATAAAGGCCATTTTGAAGCACTCCCCAAATTAGAATCATTCCTGAAACCTTGTCCTTAAAGAGACAACACTCATCAAAAAATTCAACTACAATTTTATTATCCTTTGTCAATTTTGAAATACTCAAAAGATTTTTTTGTTATGGAAGGCACATGTAATATTTGTTTTAAAGCTAGAGGTGTATGTGTGTTATCATGAAATTGAATGAATGATGAACCATTATGGGCTATATGTAAGGGATTATCATTTCCCATTGTTAGTTGCTCCTTGCCGCCATATTATGAGCCAATGGACAAGTTTTGAATATCTGCTATAACATGGTTTGTAGCACCACTGTCTACAAACCGTGTTACTTGTAGGGTCTGAAGTAGTATAGGATTGACTGTGAACAAGAAAGGTCTGAGGAGAGTTATGTGTATACTAAGAGCTCCCCTGAAAATTAGACTGTGGATTTTAAGATTTCCAAGTAGATTGTGTACCTTGCCATGATTGATCGAAGCACTTATAGCACTTTAACGCATCATGGCTTGGTTTGTGACATAATTGGTAGAAAATACGAGAGTTGCCAGACCATCTTCCTCCTTTGTCACGACCTCCTCAACCTCTAGAGCCAATACGTCCTCGTTGATTGTTGTTTTTGGCCTGATTGCTATAGCTAGCAAAATTTGCATTAGGTGCTGGGATATTAGTGTGAGAGACTGTGTTTAGTTCTTCTAGTCGAGTTTTATGCATTATCAAGGAGTATTGTGCTTCTTGAAGGGTGGATAAAGTCATAGTGTGAGTTAAAAGAACAACCACAGGGTCATAATCATGCCTTAGACCGTTTAATGCACTAAGAATTAGCTCATGTTCAGTTACAGAGTGTCCTGCCAAGAGAAGAGCATCTCCTATTGATTTAATTATTTGCATATGCTCACTGATTGTTAATGATCCGTTCTGAATGGTTGATAGTTGTTATTTTAGTTGTAGAACTCGCACCATGGACATCTGAGCATAAAGCTTCTCAAGAATTTGCCAATCCTCAAGGGAGGTTTTAGACTGATTAACTTGGCCAATAACCTCCTCTCCTATTATGGAGAGTAACCAACATAGAAGGAGTTGATCCGATCTGTGCCAAGCTCTATAGTCTGGATTTATTTGAGCAACAGTCGATGATGATCCTGAAAGAAACTGCTGAGGTGGAGTAAATTCTACAGCGATGAAATCATCAAGCTCAAGAGCTCGAATGGTAGCCAAAACTTGAGCTCACCAGTGGATAAAATTCTTTCTGTCAAGCTTGATAGGAAGATTGAAGTTGAGTGTTCTTGCAAGGATTGGAAAATCAAGTGAGGTTGCAGGAATTTGAGTTAGTTGTGTTGAAGAATGATTGGTAGAAGATGATTGATTGGTTGTGTCAGCCATTTAGAGGTTTGTCTAGAAGAGCTCTAATACCATAAAAAGGATGAAATATCTGTAAATTTTTGTATTGATTTCTTGATTTGAATACATGTACATGGAGACCTTAATATATACAGATGCTTACAATAAGATCTGACAGCTTATACATATGGAATAAAAAATTGTTACAACATAATTTGTTATAGTCATGTCTGTCTTCCAGAATCTTTCTGACTATGCTCTCCTGGGTGTGGGTACATAATAGACTTTGATGGTCCTCCTTTTACTAGACTCTCGTGTTGTGTCGTTGGGCTTGAACTAATATTAGCTGATGTAAGTCCATTTCTTTGCACACCCAAATTACTTTGTAAACTTCTTCTCGTAACAGACCCTAACCTTCATCTCTGCTGTCTTTTTTCTCTCTCCTCATTGCCACCACTACCCTCGTGAATCAATCATTTATGATTTTGGGTTGGGCAATGGAGGTGGATCAGTTCATCGATGCTAGGTTTTTGGTGGACGAGTTGGGTGTGGGAAGTGAGAGTCTGTAAGGATACTGACACGGTACCTGACCCAGTTGAGTTGGCGAGGATGATTTCTGAGTCACTGTGTGATGAGATTGTGTAAGAGCGATTGAGGGCCAAACTGTTGAAGGATAAGGCATTGGAGGCTATAAGAGATAGTGGAAGCTCATATAGTGATTAGGATAGGCTTTTTAAAGAGTTATTCAACTTACTAAGAAGCTCATAAAACTACTTGGGCCTAACTTAACCATATGCTTATCCAATCCAAGAAGTAAGGATGGTAGCTAGTTCAAAGTTTGGTTTAACTTGATCTGAAGTTAATAGGTTAGTTTAGTCAAATCAAGTTTTAATTAAGCTCGAGTTTAAGGATCGATTTGATCCTCTCCCTTCAATTGTAAAATGACATCGTTTGTAGTTTTATGTTTAAGAAACAATCATCAATTTGGGTAATTTTTTTTAAAATGTCATCTTGAAAATTTTCTTCAAAATAATATTATTTATATATAAAAATGTGAATATAATATAATATAAATAAATAAATTGCCGTTATTTTAAATTTTATTATTATAATTTTTGAAGACATGGTTGATATAAATTTATAAATTATATAGTATAATATATTGAAGGACTATTTTGTAATTTAAAAGATAAGGATTATTTT
>JANITW010000006.1:70247323-70271890 GCA_027564335.1 Erythroxylum williamsii
TCGTACAATTATATTGTAAAGTTTAAAAGAATATAATAAAAGGGTTAATTAAATTTTTTGATCTTTGTTTAATTTTATAATATTAGTTTACATATAAAAATACGATAATATTGAGTTTTTGAACATAAAGAGTTACATCAAATTAATATTTTTAGTATATAATTTCTATATATCATATCTGTATCATACTATAATGATAGATATTTTTAATTTATTAAATAATAAAATTTATACATATTATATGAAAAATATTAATATGATGTAACTTGCTACATCATTCATATTAATAGAGAAGTTAACATTGGAATATTATTATTTTTATTATTATTACGTTTTTATTAAACTTAATTTTTGCAAAATTAAATATCTAAAATTTAAATTCTTATAAGAATATTCAATAAAATACTAAGATTTATAATATCTATGTCCTTATATTTTTTAAAACCATATTCTTATAAGTTATTTTATATATCAACAACTAATACGAAACAACAAATTTTATCAAATATTTTTAATAAACAGTTGATATTATCTAATATCTAATTGTTAATAGAATCAGCTAATAGCTAATGCAATCCGCTATTTGTCAAATAAGATCAAGGTAAATCAACTTTTCCTTTCCCTGAAAGTCTGATGTTTTCTAGAGCATGGTTCAATTAGCATCTCCGGTGTTTAAGATCTTGAGTTCATCTTTGATATAATTTACATTAGAGATGTAAGTTTACTTCTTGTCATATTTAACTAACAATTGAATTTATTTAAATTTGACAATTTTAATTTCTTTACGACTCATTTTTAAGCTTATTATTAATGTTTTAAATAGACAAGAGGTTAAACGGTAAGACTAGAGATTTTGTTATTAAAATAATTAGTTAATTAATTAATCAGTAAGTTTCTATAAATTAATATAAACAAGTTAATTTTTATTTAACAATTTTTTTAATAATTAAATTTTAAATATTTTAATTAGTCAACATAATATTTTTTAATATTTTATTTTTTAATATTTAATTTTATTCAATCTTTAATCAAATTTATAAAAGTCTAATGTTATTTGAATCTTAAATTTTTATATCTTATTTAATTTTCAGTCCGATCTATCTTTAAAACATGCGCTCACTCCAAAATTTTACCAAACGCGATGGGGACTATTAGTTAGGTTAAGCCCAGCGGTAGTGAAGTTGCGACACATTTCTTCATGAAGCCCAATAAACGACGACACGACACTATACTTGGTCGTTTCAACGCAAGCTAGTGCCACTACAAACTGCTTCGTTGCCTTTCAATTAGATCCGTCTCTGTTTCTTCTGCTCTGCTCTGCAATCACGATGGTACAAAGCTACCATCGAGGAATCGCAATTCACATATAAACCCTAGATATCGAATGTGCCTTTTAATGAATCCTTTTGGTTTAATACCCTAAATGTGAAGCAGTGAAGCAAAATCAAGGCGATTCTCAAGCACTCAACTGGGCAACGCCTCTCTTAATGTTCAATGGTATGGAAAACATTGAATCATGAAAAAAATTATAAGACTGTAATTTGTATGATTAGATTAACATTCTCATGAACAATATTTTCATTAATTGATATATATGTTAAGGCTTAAGGTTGGGGAATATATGAACTTGGAGTGGAACCTATATGCAGAGTTTACAAGACTACTAAAACAATTCTGAAACTGGAAAACGGGGTTAGCTAGCCAAAATACCAGGTTCTGTTACTTTGGAACAGAGCTCGCGATTTTGAGCACAACCCACATAATCCCTCCTCTGGATTTTGGGACTCCCACATTCTTGATGCTATGACTTAGCAATTCATTTGCTTGTCGTTTAACAGAGCAAGAAGGTCATAGTCATCAAGGGCCAAGTCTCCTATAAGTAGAAGAGCAGTGTTTCCTTCTTCGTCAATAGCTTGTGGATCAGCTCCTCTGGAATTGATTGGTAAAATGGTGAGTGATCTTCATAAACTTTTCGAAAGAAATAGAATCAACAAGAAGGTAATTTAGATGCCTAGATGGAGAAAGATTTACACAATAGATCATATCAGCAAGAGAAAAGTTTTAACAGAACAAAGAGAGAGCACCTCATAAGGAGCCATTTTGCCGTTCCCGATCTTCTGCTGATAATACAATAGTGCAATGGAGTCCGACCTTTCGAATCACAGGCATTTATATTTGCACCATATTGGAGTAGTAGCTCTACCATGCCAATGTCTGCAGTTAAGCAGGCTAGGTGAAGCAGAGAAAATCCATCAAAATTTTCATTTGTGGCTATATTTTCGATACTATTTGCTGACTTTGCACATTCCTCAGGGTGCTTATCGGTGAAAGAGTCACCTGGAAAACAACAAAGCTCAATATCCAGATTCTTTGCGTTCTTGATACAGCATTCAGCAAGAGTTACTCGGTGTACCTAAAGATGCTGACCTACGAATGCCATTGACATCAGGAGCAGAGCAGATAATATGGCGGTAAACCGCTTTCATGTCATTAGAGTGGATGCTTTCTTGCAACTGTTGTGCCACAGAAAAGGGATGCAGATTGTCTTTCGTTTTGCGGACAAAAATTTTCTCTGCGTACTGCATTGGAAGGGAAAATTTATGATGCAAGCTTGAAACAGGTCTAAAATTTAGAGAGAATCAAGGAATGATGAAACCACAGCAGCCCAACCGCGGCATGCCTGGCAAACGAACGTGGCTACACGGTCCGCCTGTTGCCTGTGCTCACACAAGGCGGAAACGGTCATCGTGACGATTGAATTCCACTGGCATGAGTTGAAAGAAGGAAAGGCAATGATTGGTGAAATACCTTGGCATGAATGAACTGTTCCTTGAATGTAATAGGATCATCATGATCAGGTTTTCTTATTCTGAACTGTCTCTGTCTATCTGACTTCCGAAAACTGCATCAGTAAGACTTGAAACATATTAACATTGGCCAATTAAACGAAACATAGTAGCATTAACGTGTTATGATTAACGTACCCTGCAGCCATTTCATCAGAAGAAGACAAGCTGGATTGCAGCATTTCTTCCCAAATTGAGTTGATATAAATGTTTCCCAGTGATTGAAACAAATTTAGAACAGATGGCTCCCAAACTTTGACATCAAGCGTCAGAGATCTTACCTGAAATGGAAGGAACAGATGTTTATTTTCAGGACTTTGTTAAGAAACAATGAAGTGAACGTGTTCCTAATATGTGGAAACCCAAGTCGCAAAAGAAATGAAATTACCTTTGAGATATGTACACCAAGATTACGATGAACACCAGAACATTCAATGCAAATCAGAACACCAAGGTTCAAAGATGCCCAGTCTGGCCCAGGTGCTCCACAATCAGCACATTTGTCATTTCCAGGTACTCTTCTCAGTAAATCAATCGGCTTTTCGCTTTTCACTAAATGTTCTTGTTGTTGCAAGTTTTTGGATGAATGAGTTCCCGTGGCAAGAGTTTTGGTTGTGAACTCTTCTGCCTCCTTCTGATCCATGTCAACACAATCTACTATTGAGCTACTCTCACTGAGAGAGCTAGAATCACTACTTTCCATGGCACTGGCAGAAAGAAGCTGAAAAATGATTCTGAATTATCCTAACCAATTTATTGGAAGTATCTAAAATACTAAGAAATGAAGACCTTGGAGAATTACTTTTTCAGGATTCTGAAAACTCAATAACGAAGCAATGACTCCATTTATCTTCTCAATCCAGTCCATTTGGTCCACTGCATTCTCTGCCTGTGTTTCAAGCAAATACAGATAGGAACTGTTGAAACGCCATTCCACTAAGACCAAACTCTTGTTCTAAACTGTATCAGAAATCAACATTACTGTCATAAAAGCACCTGCAAAGTGTAGACTTTCACTGGTGAAATTATTCTAAAGCAGAACCTTAGATCTGTCTGATCTGCATCAACCTTAATTGTAGATGTTAATAGGTTTACAGTATGACGAGCAACAGATTTTTCATCATGCACGCCACCATGGTAATGAGGAGATAGCAATCGACTAAGCAACCCGGGACCATTTTCGCTGCAAACAGTCCTTTGCAGCGAAGATTGACTACCTCCAGCCTGAAACGAGGCTGTCAAGGTTAAGCGATCTGTAGGGAAAAAAAAAAAAAAAACAGCATAAGCTATCTCCAGCTGTTGGCTTACACATGTCCAATTGAATGGTTTTCTATAGTAGTACAACATCCCTCGACTGTCAAGAACAAAGAACCTTCTTTTCCAATCAGCTCTCAGATTTGATGAACGTTTGGAGAGATACCCTTGTCTGATGGTTTGAACCTGCACAATTGTGTTCAAGCTAGTTTGCATAAGATGATTCGTATAACGGAGACATAAACCCATCGAAGATTTAAGCACGTAGGGCTATACCTTCCCGGTTGTAGCAGATTGCATAATTTCCTCTATCACTTTTTGTGAGCTCCTAGGGAAAGGACGGGTACTATCAGCTCGAGGAGAATAATTGCTACCACCCTGTAAAGACTGCTTACTTGCCCGGTCAATCTGCCTTGTGTACTCTTGCATCCTTTCGTTAAGAGATTCTTGCTCATAGTTTGAGCATTCTCTAGATTGCTGTGCATAAGCCAGGACCTGTAATCAGAGAAGTTAAAAGCTTTAATGTTCCCCTTCAGAGGTCCACAAGGATCAATTTCCTCATCAGAGTGCAGTAGGAAGGTGGCGTTCTAAGTTTAAGGAGGGAAAATGACCTGGTTAATGAAAGGCTCCATCTGATGTAATAGTTCATAACCCTGAAAAGATCATGAGTTTGGGTTCAGGACTAAGTACCATCAAGCACCAAACAAGTTATCATCACATGATCATAGGGAATACCTGCTTGAAGAATCGAAGATGAGCATCCATTGTCCCACTGACAGCTTCTAAGAATTCGTATCTCTTCTTGGCCTCAATAACAGAAAGCGCACTAACCTGGATACAGAAATCACCACCCACATATACTTCGAGAAATGAACTGAAAATTTATGTGGACTGCTTAACTTTATCTGAATGACTTACCAAATTGAAGCGTGCTTGTTCAAAGGTGGATCTTGCACTGTGCAGTTCCTGGAATATCTCTAAAGAAATCAAAATCCACTTGATGGGTAACTATATCATTGGAGAGTTTGTTGAAGTTAGAAGTAGGGTGCTATGGGAAATACCTCTTCTATGGCGGCAGCTATATCTATCCTCGTGCTTTTTGTCAAGGAGAGAAACTTATCTCGTGCCTGCAGTACAACTTGACATTGGCATTAAGTGCCATGACCAAACATTCACTAGAAACAACTCTAAGATCTTTAAACAACATTCCACGAGATGCTCATTCGTAACAACAGACTGCAAAACTAATAACTAGTAGCTGCAGCTTTGCTTGGTAACGGCAGATCGTCTTACCTTCACAAGAACGAGGAAACTACATGATCAAAGATGACTTGTGCATGTAACTATTCATTTTCTGTTTTTGTAGTTTACACACAAACCAGTTAAATAGATCTTCTTCTTAATCAACAAATGATGCAGTGAGCAACAGTAAATGTAATACCCACCTGATCATGAGCCAAGGAAGCTTTATCAAAACGCTTTCGTGCTTCCTACAAAAATATGAGATCACTCAGAGCTAAGAGTGAGGACTTTTTAAAAACACAATGCAAACAAGAGCAGAGCCAATGTTGGCAGAAAGTTCACATGAAGCACTTGGTCTCTGTCAATTAAAATCTTTAAGCACTTTCTCTATGGTTTCATATTCATAGTTTTCATTATAGTCACTTAAAGAATGACACGGCAGTTTATGTTCAGATAAGTGATTGAATCACCATTTCAGGTAATCTATATACCTTGAGGCATTCTACCTGATAAATTCGCAATTGGCTAAGAGATTCTATACCTTAATGTCTTGAAGCTCAACATTGACAATGTGCTGCAACCTATCATTTAGCATGTGCTCTACCTGAGAAACTCAATTAATGAAGTTAATGGCGGACTCCATGCTTTGTGCAGCACTCAGATTTACTTGATGATACAAATTCGCTACCTGTGACCGAAGAACCTCCTTGTATGTTCCGATTTCTCTCAGAGCAATTGTAAATTTGTGCATAACAGGACCTGAGAAAAAAGAATCGTAACATTATCGTAATAGTTCAATACCTTTGCTTCATTATTAACAGAAAACTCATGCAATAAGCAAAAACCAGAGATTCGGCCTCAACTGAAAAAGGTATTCCTCATTAACGTTAACTAGATCAAACAAACAACGTCCGAACATAGTACTCAATCAACCCCAGCAGAACGTAAGAACACAAAGGTTTTCATTGAGCAAACGCATACCTCCTAATGCAACACAAATAGGATCATTATGCCCTCCTCCGAAATTCTCAAGAGCAGAGGCAAAAGCAATATCTACATCGTACCCCACACCAAGCCTTTCTCTGTAAATTAATGTAAAAGAACATAGAACATGCTAAATGTCCATAACTTCCTTAAGAACAACAAATGTTACGAGTCGATGTGAAAAGACTCACGTGTACTTTCGACATCCTTTGTAGAACTTCATGCATCTTCCTCGCAATAACTCAGCATTTTCTTCCAAACATTGCATCTGGTTCACCACCAACTCATCATGAACACGTTATCCACATTCATGCATATATACATATACGTGCATCATACATATATTAACTTCAAAAGGAGAAGCATCCATGCACCTGCTGCCGAAACATCGGCGAGTCGTCGAGTTTCGAGAAGTGCATGTTCAATTCTCCTCCGGCAAGAACTTCGTTAATGTTGGTCGTTCTTAAAACTTTTCAAAAGGTTTTCGTCTTCTTCTTTCTTCTTTATGTTATATTTCTAAATAGTCATCAGAAGAGAAAATGAGAATGCTTTGTCTGCGACTTTTCATGGATGAATAATTGAATATAGACCCCAAACCCACTTTTAGTTTGCTTTGGTTTGGTTAGATTAGAACGTAAGTATGTTGTGAATCTGTGATTAAGCTACTGCCAGTTACATTCACGTTTACTAGGTCAAATATTCATGCGCGTTTTGCAAATAAATGTTTAAAAAACCGGGCTTAGGTTAAAAATTAAAAAAACTAAAAATTTAAAATATGATTTAAAGAAAATTTTAATAAAAAATTAAAGTTTAATTAAAAATAAATTATTAAATAAATTTAAGTAATTAATTTTAATTTATAAGAATGTATTAATTTATAAAAATTGATTGATAAATTAATAAACTAATTACTTTTTAACAACAAAAGTTATTAAAATAAATTAAACAAGAAAATTAAAAACGGAAATGAAAACTTGGAGGGTTTAAAATTTTTGTAGTTGAATCGGTTAAGTTTTTTAATTATTCATGCAAATTATTTAATTTTCATAGTTTGTATTTTTGATAAAATTTTCCATTTTCACATTTCAATCAATATTTTCTCTTTGGAATTAAAAAAAATCTTTAAATAACAATTGTCATTAATATGATAAAAAAATAAAAGATCTTATTTATTTATTTGATAATAATTACTGAATAGTAATCATATATTTGAATTTTGCAGAATAGTATTATACATTCCACAATTAAAACTATCAAACTAAATTATGCAATCACATTAATTTGTTGCTTTGTCGCCTTCTTCATGACACACGCCTGACCCCTCTTCGTCACAAAGATCCAGCCTTTTATGCTCCAGTTCTTAGGTTTTATAGGAAAAAGAAAAGATAATGGAGAAGAGGCTCGTCGTCTTTCCATTAACATTATGGGTTCTTCTTTTCTCAGACTTTCTCTTACTTAAAGGCCATGGATGGTATTAGTGCAGGACAATATTAGAGTGAGTTTCAAGATTGCTGGTTCTTTCTCAGTGTTGGAGTTGACAGAACTAACAAAGTTCAATACTTCACAACATTCCGAGACTTAAAAGCCGAAGTGTTTCAAATCGGGTCAGTATACAATTCCAGAAGAAGGAATTCGACAAATATGCACGACGTAAAACAATGGCTTTAATCAGGGAATGAAGCCATTGTTTTTCGGTACTCACGTGCTTGCATCGTTTTGTCCTGGATGACTACTCAGTTGTAAAAGCTTGAATCTTTATGGTTAAAGACAAAAAGCTTCAACTTTATTTGTTTGTTGGCAAAGTATGTAAGTACATAAGTTGTAAAACTACAGTCTCCCACTTTTGGAGGGAGCTAATGTCATTGTACTAAAGCAACTTGTGCACCAGATGAAGCAAAATCAGTCTTCATCGATCTCATTTAGAACCAAAGTCTACGAGGAAGGTGCGAATTTCCATCGGACAAAGCTCAACAACTAGTGTTTCTGGGTTCACAGGGCCTCCTCTTACCACCTTTTGCTCTTCTTCAGAAGCGCCTTCTACTTTCCAAACCAGTCTCTTCTTCTCCATTTCTGCTCTTCCTTGGTTGGCGGACAAACTAGTCTCTGTTACCTTGTTTATCTGACAATTCGTTTAAGATTGAAATATTATTAGACTTTTGGGGCATCAGTAAGCCTTAAAGATGTCATTTTTATGCGACCATTTTGTCTTACCTTCTTAGAAGGAAAGACCCTTTTTAGCTCTACTCTTGCCATAGTCGACAGATTCTTGTCTTCCCCAATCTTGTATTTGATGCGCCAAAAGAGAGAAATACTTAGAAATTGAAATGGGGACAAAAAACAGAACGTGAAGTGTAGAAAACAGGAGAGAACTGCTTGGTGCAACCTCGTATAAGTGTGCCAACCGAAGTAGAACTTTTCCATCCTCCAATTCCTGTAATTTTAGTGATGAGTGAGATATTGAACTCTAAGTGGGATTGCCCTGCACAATTTCTTAAGATACGCCTTCAAGATGCTAATAATGAACAAAGATCAATTGAGTCTCAGTTGTAGTTTCGATGCAGAGAATGATTTGTCAACCATTAGCACAGTTAATTACTTGGAGATTTTCTACAACGGAAGAGAAGATAACACACCTGAAGAGTTACAATTGCCACATTGTCAGGTAAAACATAAGAAGGATCCATCCCAGAAAAGGTTGTAACATGAGACTTCGTACAACTATCTGCATCCTGAAATATAACATAGACCATGAGACCACTTGAATGCCGTTTAGCCGTATTGCCAACAGAAATGTCTCGGTGCCTGCAGTTTCACCTGCTCCGCGAAGGCTAGGAGGAATGGAGAATATATCTCTTGGCCATATGATCGGCGCCACTTGGCTCCTTCGCCGACAGGATCTATTCTGAGGTAATAGCTCCCCACAATCTGTAAAATTGATTTGAACTCAATGCATGCTTAAATGTGAAGTCTGAGGTGAACTGAGTCCTTGCTTACTGTCAATCCTGTGCACCCATTGTGAACACAGACTGTTTCATTCAACGCCCCTACTACACCTCTTGAATCATCTTCGACTAACCTCCTGTGTGAAAGGAGACGCTGGTTAACATATCAAAGGTATGACAGACAATGCTTGCTAATTTACTTGCAGGACTAGATTTTAGGAAGAAGAACCTGTGGACCATGATTTCTAATTGTCCATCAACAATACTTGATCCTCCAACAGCTCGATCAACCAGGATCGATACCTCTGAAATGTTGTCCTTCATGTACATTCCAAGATTAATCTGGATTGAAGAGAATACCATGAGATGACTGAAACAATTGTCAGTTACTCATGTATGTGTAACCGAAACTTTGAATTGTAAGTTTAGAAGGTGATGTCACTACCCGACTATATGATAATCTAAATTCTAGTACAATTAACTACTTAGCTCTTATCATTCTTCTGTTGTGAAAATTGGGACTTCGATAGAACTCGTCGCAGCTAAAATAAAATTAAAAATATTGAAAATAAAGTAGAAACACAAATTTTAAGTAAAAGTTTCTTAAATTAGGATAAAAATCATAACCAATGATAGAAGAATTTTACTATTGAAAAATTGGAAAATTACAAGGAGAAAAAACTAGACATACAAAAATACACAGAATATTTTTTTCTCTCCTTTTTTTTTTTCTCTTTGACCTCATGTCTCTCTTTTTCTGCTTGTTGTGTGTTTTTTCTTGTTGCTCCTGCCTTTTTATAAGCAAGAGTGCCTTATGTGAATGGTTGACAAAATAATCAACCATTTTGTCCTTACTAGGCATGGTAGGCATTGAATTTGATGCATACCAACCACAATTATTAACAATTCTCCAACTTTAAGATTTAATTGATAATTAATCATATCTTCGTATCATTCTTTTATACCTTGTCGCTTTATGTTGCTTATATTTCTGTCAGGTCACATGAGTATCGATATAACATAAACTTGTCAACATTGATTGCTTTTGTCATAAAATCTGTCAAGTTGTCCATTATATAAATTTTCTACATGTCCACCATTCCTTCTTCTACTTTCTCACAAACGAAGTGATACTGAACTCAAATGTATTTTGTCTTTGAATGAAATGCTGAATTCTTTGCAAGATGCAAAGTACTTTGGTTATTACAAAAGAGAGTAATGTTCTCTTATTTGCATTCAAGTTCTTCCAACATCATCTTCAACTACACTGCTTCTTACTAGCTTGTGTAGCTGCTACATATTCTGTTTTTGTTGTTGACATAGCCACAACTGACTGCAGTTTTGAAACCCATTTTATAACTCCTTTAGCTAGTGTAAACACATATCTTATAGTGGATTTACTTTTATCAAGATCACCTACATAATCAACATCAACATATCCTCCAATAGTAAAATCTGATGCTCCATAACATAATGCAACATTCAAGGTTGCCTTGATATATCTGAGAATCCTTTTCATAGTATTCCAATACTCTCGATTAGGATTCGCCATGTATCGACTAACTACTCCCATTGCATGTGCAATGTCTAGTCTTGTACAAATCATAGCGAACATTAAGCTTCTCATTACTGACGTGTACAGTATTTAAGACATTTCTATCCTCTCTTCTTCATTACTAGGACTCATACTTGATGATAACTTGAAATTAATAGGAAGAGGGGTAGAAATTCACTTACAATCTTGTATATTGAAAAATCACAAGATCTTCTTTAAATGATTCTTTTGAGAAAGCCAAATCTTCCTATTATTTCTGTCTCAGTGAATTTGCATCCTTAGAATCTTATTTACTAGTCCCAAGTCCTTCATTTCAAATTTCCTAGCCAACTGTGCCTTCAATTCTTTGATACGATCATTGTTGAAGCCTGCAACCAACATGTCATCCCTTTATAATAGCAAAACTATAAAATCATCTTTATCAAACCTTTTGAAATATGTACAAGGGTTCGCATTCAGTTTGCTATATCCAAAGCTCATGATAAAAGAATCAAATCTCTTATACCAATACCTCGGTGCATGCTTTGGATTGTACATAGATTTGTTCAACCTGCAAACCAAGTTCTCTTTTCCTTGTTCTTCAAAATCTTCTGGTTGGAGCATATAAAATTCTTCTTCAAGATCTCCAAGAAGAAATGCGGTTTCCACATCTAACTGATCAAGATGCAAGGCAAATGTAGCACACATCGCTAGGACTACTCAAACTGTAGTGAGTTAAACCACAAGAAAAAATATTTCATTGAAGTTCATTCCGTCCTTTTGAGCATATCCTTTCACCACCAATCTAGCACAATATTGCTCTACTTGATCGTTACCACTCTGCTTGATCTTGTAAACTCATTTATTGCCAATAAGCTTTCTTCTTTATGGTAGTGATACCAGCTCCTATCTCTTATTCTTATATAGAGCTTTAAGTTTTTCTGCATTGCTGCCATAAATTGAAATGCATCTAAACTATTTATTGCTTCTTGAAGAGTTGATGGGTTTTCATCCTCAGTTAAAAGACAGAAAGCAATATTGCTCTCCATAATATAATATGAGTGCCAGTTCGGTGCTCTTCTTGTGCGAGTTGATCTCTCAATATTTGAAACATCATATTCAACTAGTTCTTGCTCCTCGTGTTCTAGTGCAGCTTTAGAAGAATCAATTTGATCAAATTCCCTTTCCATTTGTATTATTGTAGGCTCTTAATTCTCTTTTGAAGTGTTAATATCTTCTGTTTGCTCTTGATCATCATGTTCTAAGAAAATAACATTTCTGTTGATAACAATCTTGTGGGCAGTGAGATCTACAGATGATACTCCTTTACTCCTTCAGAATATCCCAAAAAAATACATCTTCTAGATTTTGGATCCAACTTCGTAGTTTATTGGGTATTGACCATCACATAGGTAGGGCTTCCGAATATATGAAGATTTGAATAATTCACTGGTTTACCAATTCACATCTCCATCGATGTCTTCAACTCAATTGTAGTTGGTGGAGTTCGATTCACCATATAACAAGTGGTATTGACTGCTTTTGTCCATAATCGCTTGTCTGAACCCGCAATTTTCATCATCGCTCTTGTTGTTTCCAACAGAGTTTTGTTCATCTGCTCTGCCACTCCATTTTGTTGAGGAGTGTAAGCCGTTGTGAACTATTTTTTGACACCTTCTTGCTTGCAGAATTCATTAAATTCTTTATCAGTATATTCGTCTCCATTATTTGAGCATAAATACTTGATCTTCTTATCAGATTCGAGTTCCACCTGCATTTTGTAAAATTTAAAAATTGGAAACACATCTGCTTTCTTATTGATAGGAAACATCCAACATCTCCTCGAATAATCATCAATGAATGATACAAAGAAATTTGCTTTTCCTAGGGACATCATTGGTGCTTGCCATACATCAGAATGAATCAATTCTAAAATTTACTTGCTTCTGAAATTTGATGTGTTGAACTTCAATCAACGCTACTTACTCACAATGCAGTGCTCATAGAATGGTAGTGATACCTTTGTGAGACCTGAAAGTAGATTTTTCTCTGCATGTATCTTCATTCCTTGTTCAGACATATGTCCAAGCTTTTTATGTCAGTTCATTGCAGTTTTTTCACCTGGACTCATCATAGCAATTGATACTTCTCCTTCTTGCAAAGTTTCTTCCTTTAGCATGTACAAATTTGCAGTTATATTCTCTGTTTTCATAAATACAAGCGCTCATTTAATCACCTTCATGATCTCGTTCTAAATCTTAAATTTGAATCGAGTTCATCTAGTTGCTCTACAGACAATAAATTTTTCTTTAGGCCCTTCACGTGTTGCATTTTTTCAATAGTTTGAGTTGTCTCATCATACATTTTTAACTTGATGGTGCCGATACCAACGATCTTTAGAGCTTGATCATTACAACTGTACACAAATCCCCCAGAGACAAATTCATACTGATGGAACAATTCTTTTCGAGAGGTTATGTGAAAAGTAGTTGTTAAATCGAGAAGCCATACATCAATAAATCTTCTTTTGCCTCCAATAGTCGTTGTTACTTTACAGATTATTGCACCTTCATCATCTGAAGTATTTGCCACATTTCCTTGAGGAATAGAATCTTTCTTATTTAGATTCTAACAATCCTTCTTCAGATGTCTTTTCTTGCCACAGTTGTAGCACTTGAAATTCTTCTTACTCCTAGATTTCGATCTACCATGACTAGCTATAACTCCTACTTGGGCTATGTTCCATTGATCTTCCTCTCGTCACTACCAAGGCCTCCACTTGCTGCGAATTTGCCAGCCTATCTTCTTTATTATTGCGTTGACTCTCTTTTTCTAAAATAACAACTACAATATTGTCGAAGATTAAAGTGTCTGTGTTGTTTGTTAAATTTATGACAAGTTGATCATACAAATCTGGTAGACCTTAAATTAGAAGTTCTGCACGTTCACTTATCTCTATTATATGCCACGATGATGTGAGTTGGGAAAATAGAGTATTTAAAGTATTTAAATGCTTCAACAATAAAGTGGATTCCGTTATACGTTAAGTGTATAGTTTCCTCTTCAGAAAAATTTTGTTGTGAAGTAATTTGGCCTCTTACAATTTTTTGAGTTGATCTCATATTTCCTTTGTCGTCTTCTTCTTTTCTATGCTGGATAATATTCTATCAGCTAGTGCTAGGTGAAGATTAGCTACAATATTCTCGTTCATCTGGTTGCACTTTTCATCTGTGATCTCAACTGACCTTTCACTAATGGCTGCCAGATAATTGTCTTTCCTCAAGATTGCCTTTATCTTCAACTTCCAACATAAAAATTGCTCCCGTTGAATTTTTCAATTTCGTACTTTGCCGTCATTGCTGCTACCACGAACTCTTTGAGAATAATGCCTTCAGAAGAGTGCATAATAATCTAACTTATCTTTTGATGTGAAGGATCCACTCTTAGTGGCAACCACAGTGCATACAATAAGCAAATATACGCATCTAAAGGCTGGCTTTGATACCACTTATTGTGAAAAATTGGGACTTAAATAAAGCCGGGTCGCAACTAAAATGAAACTAAAAATATTGAAGATAAATAGACATATATATTTTTCGTGAAAAATCCCTAAATTAGTGTAAAAATTACGAGTAAGCATAGAAAAATTTTATTACTGAAAAACTAGAGAATTATAAGGAAAAACAAAAAATATACAAAATATTTTTATCTCTCTCTCTTTTTTTCTCTCACTTCACGTCTCTTTTTTTCTACTTGTTGTGTGTTTCTTTGTGCTACTCTTGCCTTTTTATAGGCAGGAGTGCCTTATATGAATGGCTGACCATTTTGTCCTTACTAGGCATGCCACAATTGTTGACATCTTCTTCATGAGTTCTATCGCAATGCATTTTTTGCATAATCACTAACTAAAAAGAAGTTTGTTAATCTTTATTATGCTCTACCAAGTTATTCACCCTGAAACTTCTAAAGTATCCTGCAATTTTTCTACATAGGGAAAAAGAATCCTGCTGTAACTGATTATGTAAGCGTAATCAGAAAGTTAGATTGTTACCGGGTAATAATTTCCTGCAACAGGTTGGTTTACTCTGAGGTCCCAGTCTTTTCTGTAGTCTCGAATCTGCATAATAATACTTCTGTGACACAGATGCAAGGAACACCATTCCTTTTAGAACATTTAGCAGACCAAATAAGGAACATACCCTTTCAAGGAAATCACGTCCATTGGAATCTGTATAGAATACTTTGTTGTTTTTCATACTTGTCACGAGTTTAGTTATGACCTCTTTGCCAATTCCATCATCAATAGGTATTGGCCCGACCTGATGTTGAGAAAATTGTTAAAGTGAGAATTGTTCCTCCCATACAATTGAATCTTCAAAGAAACATCTAAAGGCAGAACATAAATTTACATGAGCAAAATTTTATTAGACTTACAGTGAACTCAAACTCAGCATGTTCTTTTTTCTTGTATAATCTGGTCACCTGCGCAAGGATGGATCTGTCAAAGATAGTACCAGCAAGATACTTTCAAGAAGCATTATACCATATTTGTGAACTGGAAGAGATAATTGTATCTGTTGTAAACAGTTTCTCTCAGTGAACTACAAATTGAAAGAGCAACCTTCCCCTAGCAAATTCAGCTGGCCCTCTAGGTTGATGGTATCATTGTAACTAAGCAATCTTCCTGAGATTGTACACTACATTTTTACTGGAATACATTTCTGTTTCTGGACTTGGAGAAACTAACTAGTTGCTGATGACTGTACAATGAGATAAAATACCTGATGAATCCACGAATTTATTCTTTGATGTACTTCATGAAACAAAGGTCCCCGCAAAATCATGAAGTCAACCTGAAAAATAGACTCCATATTTACTCATTAACAGCAAACACTAGTGAGCTAAGCTCTTCAGAAGGCCTTTCCTACCTGTCCTTCAGATTTTATGGGATAGGTACCATTCGGCCGGAAGATGTACGCTCCAGAGGCCTTCAGAATGTTAAGTTCCACAGAATTTAAACAAGCTTCTCAATGCATGATGGCACAACAATACACTAGAGTTGATAGTGAAGTGAACAAAATTTCAACTCAAGGAGAGTGCTGTAATACCTTTGATTCCTTGTCGCCTTCGTACCCGGCATAATAGCCATATGTTTGTTCCAAAGATGCTTTCACCTTTAATTTAGGACTGAAATGACTTAGGTGCAAATTCTTTTCCGAATTGACAGCAATACCTTATTACTTGACAGCTAGAGTAAATCTCCATGAACAGTGAACATATTGGGATGAAGAATTGGAAAATAACATACCGAGCTTCTCCTATTTATGTACTCAGTAAGCTTCCCTTCTTTCCCGGAATAAATTAGTTTCAGATTTCCAGGCCCTATTTCGATTCTATCAGTTTGTGCAGATTCTATAGCAGGCATTTGCATGACAGAAGTAGTAGCTGGTCATAAAGAGAACAAGCATAACAAAATTTCCATGTTAAAGCTATAATTAAACTTTCTTCTCTGTGAGATCTATTTCATGTATAACGACAACCATGCTTACCACCATGTTTAGCAGCTGAGTTATCAATTGAAATAAAGTAAGTGTTGAAACCCAAAGGAGGTACGGATGCTGAAAATGCAAGCCAGTATTTGGGAGTCAGATTGGGAGAGATACCCAAATAAGCTTCGGAATAGTAGTTTCTAATGCTTATGGAGGCATTCAATAGAGGGAAGATCTGCGACTCAATTTCTCTTCCTTTTGAATCCTTAACCATGACATTCTCCTTCAGAACCTACAGCAAGTTAGGAAGGTGTAAAGATACACATAACCTATACACACTGTGCAAGTAAAGCTATCGTCTTTTACCAGAATTTCTTGGCTACTACATACTTTGTGAAACCTTATGATGTCCAGTCCTGAGAACTATACAAGTATTGTATATTCTACTAGTACGTGCTTTTTATTCGTTAAAAATGAGCATCCAACAGGAAATCAGATGTTCAAGTAGCAAAAAAGCTGGCTAAATTAGAGTAATAACTGACAGGAATTCTTATGACGTCATATCTTTTCCATCCCAAAGAATTATAGACGACTACCACCTGTAGAACAGATAGCATGGAATGATTATATAGATTTTAGTGAAACAAAACAACTGTTCTTGGAATGATTACAGAACTTAGAAGTCCTTACCAAGTTTTTTCCTTTCATTAGATTAACCTCTGATGCTGGACAGTAACTAATATTCAGAAGCGGGCACTGAAACATTTTAAAGGACACAAACAATTACAGTAGATCCAACATGTAATATTAATCAAGAACCAGATCAAGGCTTTCAAATCTTGAATTAGAAACAGTCTATGAACTTGTTGTTTTTTCGTCCCTTGAGTGGTTCAATGTTATTGTTACAAATAAAACTATGCAGTGAAGTCAGCATTTAATATGATTGTGTTTACCTGTTGAAATTTGTTGACTTGATTCATGCAACCAGGTTTTGATTTCATATTTGCCATGCAAGAAAGAGATTTTCCAACCACTTCTTCAGCCTGCAAGAAACATTTTTAGATTTGGAGCAATTCAAATTTAGCAAAGACTCAGGAAAAGTGAAAACAAACCTCTGTGTGGCCTATTGACAACCTTTTCGCATAATCATTAGCAACATGCTGCTTCTCTGTGCCAGAAACTCCATCATGATGTTGAGCAATTGCTAAAGCATCAGCTAAAGATTCTGTATTAGGTCCTAATTTACTTCTTCCTTTAAAAAATTCTAACTGCCTTGCTGCCTGTAAGAGAATTTGCATTCGAATGAGAATAATCTATTCCAAGTATTTCACCAGGCAAATCACATTGTTCTTACCAAATAATAGCCACTCAATTTTCTAACATAACCTTTAAGGGCTGGTCTACTTGTAAAATATCCTGTCCAATAAGCATTTTCCATGTCTGCATATCTGATAAATTTGAACCATATTGTACAGGTTAAAATTCAGAGGAGAAGCTACATAAAAGTAAAACTATATCGGTATTGAGCTAACGGAAAGTAGTCATCTGTTTTGAGAGGCCAGGATTCGTTTGTAGCATGTTTAGCATCAGTGTACATTGAGGGGGTTGAGTATAGAGCATTGACACGCCCGTCCTGCAAACGTTTGAATCCAGTACTTAATTGGCATCAGGATTCAGAGAAATTAATATGATCTGAATATCCCATGAAGTATGAGCAAACTATCATAAGAAGATTGAACCTGTATCAGAAATGCAGATGACTTGAATAGATACCACCAAGTCAGGATCAGCAGAAAAGATGATTCAATCACCAGAAGATGATAAAATCTTCTTTCTTTATTATAAGAACATATGATTTTGTACTATTCTTTTTGGAAGTAAAATGATTTTACTAAACACAAGTAGTTAAAATGATTCTACTAAACACAAGTAGTTAGCTATTTGTAGCCTCAATAAGCTTCATGACCTGTCTTGATGAGGACAAACCTGATTTACATAGTTGATAAGTTTGTCCATTTGTTTAAACCATGTCTCAGCATATTGATACTGGAAATCGTCCCCCATCGTCCACATGATGTGATTTGTTCGAGTTATGTTAGCCTAGAAAAGAAAAGACGGGGACTAGCTTTTTACATCCATCAAACAGAAGTTAATCAGTTGGATGCACAAATCTGACAAGATCACTACTCCTGATAAGATCATTTCTCCTCTCATTCCAGGTCTAAGAATGGCATTTTGAGGTTGAAACTGAGGAAGAGTCCTCAGAGAACAGAAATGAAAACTACGTTCTTACTTGTTTTACTGCAGCAGATACAAATTCGTTGACACGCTGGGGGACATTGTAGTCAAAGAAATTGTTATCATCCTTCACATAAAAAACACAATCATACATTGGAGACATATGAACTTAAAATGAATTGACAAGGATGCTTCACTAACGACAAGAGGGAAAGGAGGTTCTTGACGTATGATTTACCTGAACAATAGGGGAATCAAAATCTGCATTAACTTCATAGTAGAAGTCTCCTGGAGGTCCATAACCATCAGGTAATGCATCGGCAAATATCTACACAAATGAAACAGTAAGAAATCAGGCCACTTACATTGCATTATAAACAACCAGGAAATGTTTAGAGAGGCTCACCTGAGATGATGATCCAAAAGTTTTAGAGCCCCTCCAGACAACCTCAAGAGTCTTCTTATTTGCTCGTTTAGCATGGTCTTGATAGTCTATCCGTCCGAAAAAGACAGAGTCAAACCCAACCTGAACCCAGAAATTGTGTCAAAAGATAGGCTTGACAAGAAGCTGCTTGTGCTTTTCCTGTTTGTGCAATTTGTGAGTTAACAGTTTGAGGAGAGAAGTTTATCGGGTTTAGATACCTCTGCACCTAACAAGTAGGCCTGTACTGCTGAATGTCCAAAAGTATCAATTTGCCAACCAGTTCTAGGAGTTACATTGAATTCTTCTTTGATGAATCTATGTCCCAGAGTTGTTTGATCAATCATGTCTATATAATGTGTTGCGGCCTCGTCATGCATGCACATACCCCCATTTCTGCAGAAGAAAATTTATAAAGAAAAAAGAAGTTTACATCGCAATTTGATTACAAAATATTTCCAGGATACACCAAATCCAATCTGATGCATACAAAAACGAAGAACGAGAAAAAGTATATATGTTATTGGATTTTACGGTACATTAGCTCAAGTCGACCGGATCTGACAAGCTTCCTGACTATGTTTCGAACTCTATTGTTCTGTTCTTTCCACCAGCGCTGGAAAAAAGCCTGAAACATTTTTTTTTCTTAATTTCGTTGGCAATGATATCATTAAGAAGAACAAATATAAAATTTTGGTCAAGAAATGAAACATCGGGTTCAATAGAACTAATAAAAACCTGTTCAACATATACAAACTTCCGATTCTTATCAGCCAACAAGGCAGGAACAAGAGAATCCAGTATATTTTGGACACATGCTCCCTGCAGAAGACACCAGCCAATGAAACACAAAAACAAAATGAACAAACTTCCTTTAGAATCAGCCACTTAAAGACTGACAATTTGACGAGTAACCGTTAATACATTAATGGAGGATCAAAAGAAACAGAAGTAAAGCAAACCTGGATGGAATTGTTGGCGCCAACGTAGTACTGATCAACAGTCTTCAACCAACCGACATCATCATGCGTGTGAGGCACCAAGTGAACATTAATCTTCCCTGGAACAATTCTTGAAGTTGTGTCGTAAGCGATGTACTTAGATTCAACGCGAAAAAAGTGCCACCCTTTGACCAAAAACAGCAGCAGCAGTGGCCAACATTGCTGGAATTCCATGTGAATTGAGGTATAGCTATGTTTTGGATATCAGTTTCTGGGACACCCTTGAACATTAGCCAAGTTTAAATATTGAAGAACTGATGTAAAAGGAAAGACAAGAACTGAGACAACTGGTTTTGTTGTGTTCTTGTTTGATGACGAGATATGGAACTTTTGTATGTCAATAATAATCGACTTCTGGGGTCCGCAGGAGAGGTTTTGCATTTAGACTTTGGACGTTGGCGCTCAGATTCGATTGTGTGTGTGCTTAGTTTGTCAAATTCTGTGTTTTATTTAGGAGGTGTGGCAAACAACTTAAAAGTTGTTTTTTTGCTTTTTGATGTGTTTTATGAATGGCCTATTAGTTAGCTTATTATTATTATTTTTTGGCTCCAAATGGAAGAAAAAAACAAACACCCTAATTAATGCGGGTTTTGCGGTACAACGCGCCCTATGGGTCCTTCAGAATATGCAGGCCTGGACTAGAAGTGGCTGCAAGCAATGCCATCCCATCTGCAAACTGGTTTCCTTCGCGGTACACGTGACGAAGTTGCATGTCCTAAGCTCGGTGGAGGAGTCCTCGAGTACCTGTCACCAACAAAACATCGTCAGTTAAGATTAAATGGGAGGAGGAGAGGATATTGATGACCTACAGGGAGTCTACTTCGACGATCACTTGTCTATAGCCCAATGCCCAAGCCAGGGTAAGGCCAAAGTGGACTCCCCAGAGTTCCGCAGTAGTCGGGGAGGCCTATCTAATGTGGTGGAGGAAACCGCCACATCACCGCCCGTGGCTGTCCCGAAGGACCCCGCCTGCGGAAGCAATGCAGGACCCATGTTTGACGGCCCCGTCCGAGTTAAGCTTGATCCAGCCGGCTGCCGATTTGGTCCATCCAACTAACTGGTCGAGAGGGAGCCCCTGATGTGACAGAACACGATTCTCCGCAGTCCTGGCTCTTTCAATCCACCCCGACATAGTCCATAACGATGCGGGGGGGCGGTGTCAGGCCAGACAAAACTGTCGTCAAAAATACTGCGATTGCGCCATTGCCAGAGAAACTAGCAGGCGACCCCATAGACCAGTCCCCAAGCATCGTGGGTAAGCAAAATTGGCTGCCGAAGGTTGTGAACCACCCACTGCTCGACGTCCTACTAGAAAAAGGTCGTGTCCACCACCTCCGCAGGGAAATTGCACCAGAACTCTCGCACGCACGGACAGTCACTAAGAGCGTGTAAACTGGATTCGTCTTACCCACACCTATGACATTGACTAATCAGAGTGAGCTTACGAGCCACACGCCGTTGGTTGGTCAGCAGTTTGCCTTTGGCGAAGAGCCACAGGAATGCTCGAATTCTCTGAAGCCCAGGCCATTTCCAAATGGTGGTCCAAGTGCTATTGTGGGGTTCCAGCGTACAGCCTTTCACTAGCTCATAGGTTGAGGGCACTATGAACCGCCCATGACTCGTGGGACCTCAAACCAGGGTATTGAGGTCCAGGCCGTTTACAGGGGCTTGGATCACGGCAATATCCATACAGGCCATGGAGGGTAAATATTGCTGGAATAAATTCCAGCGCCAGTTTCCTTCCTCATCCGTAAACTCTGCCACTGTGACATAACGAAGACTATCTGTAACATCCCACTACCATAAGGCAAATACCCGAACACTCGAAGGACATTCAAGTGTATACCTTATTGGTTCAGCCGGATTCTGGCCGAACGGTGCGTTGTCGTTTGGATCTATGAGTTGGCAACCTTCTGCTGATAGATTTCGAATGAAGATACCTGCAAAACAAAGGAAGGCACATCGGGGGTGATGTCCCGATTAGCCCCTCCGACGCTCAAGTAAGTTTTCTGGTGAAGGTGGGACTGCTGAATGCGAAACAAAAGCTAGATTATGAGTTCGTACCTTTGTTGTGGGAGAATAATACCTTATATATGATTTTTGGCTAGGTTTTAGCTCTTTACGTATCTGCATGGGAGACTCCCTCCTGCTAATGGGCTATGAATATGTGGACCAAGCCCGGATTAAAAGATGGGTATGGGATTGACCGATTGGCCTGTGTGATCGGGCTCGGGCCCAAATATATCCGACCCGACCATAAGCCCCCTTACTCCTCGAGTCTGAGCGAAGAGAAGGGTCGAAGGAGTATGTTGGGACGTTGTTGCTCGTTTGTTGCTTCATAGCTCGTAAGCAGGATAGCTCGTCATGTGGTCGATCGGTCAGTAATTGGCCTTGTAGCTCGTCCATGGGATAGCTCGGGTATTTTGATCGGTCGGGTGCCGACCAGTTGTGTCTGACTGCTCGTATTGGAATCGTTTGGCTGAGGGCCCCTGACTGATCGGTCTCGACACTTATTGCGTGACAGCTTGCGCTATAGCAGGTCGGATAGTCATCATTGGCGGACGCTTGGACTTGCTGGAAACATTTATTGTTTGGCGGCGCGTGCCCTCTGACAACTGTGCAGAATCCGAACGTATCGTCCTTGTAACCGTCGTGCAGCTGTCCCGTACGTCCTTTCAACTGCCGCGCCATTCCAAATTTTGAATAACTCTAATGTCCGCGGCTCGGATCCCGCCGCGTGTCCAAGCATAGCTCGGATTTTCTCCACGCGTCGTACTTTGATTGGGTCGCTATCCGAGTGTTCCCTTATAAATACTCAAGATTGGCGGACTGTTTGGTTTTCTTTACGCTCGCTTCAATTGTGCTTTCGTCTTGCTTTCCTTTGCCCTTCCTTACTTTCAGTTTCCAGAAATTTTCTTCAGCCGTCGCACAAATTTCCAACCTTATACCACTAACTAGGTACGTCCTTTTCCCTTGTTTCCTCTTCTGAATTTCTTCTTAGCGGATATGTCGTCAGCCAGTTCTAGGAGTCTGGTGGAGGGTGTTGAAGAAATATCGACGAAAGAAAGGAAGGATGGGTTGGTTGTGGAGGCGCCGCCGAGAAATGAATCAACGATGACCGTAGGGGAGTTGAATCGGTTGGTCCTTAGATATAACATCCCCACGTCTTGGGGACCTCGGCTGGCCCTGGTGAATGAGCGAATCCACAGCAACTTGTGTGGATACTTCGCCGTTTCCAGTAGCTTTTTCTCGGTTGGTGGTATGAGGCTTCCGTACGCCCCCATCGTCGACGAGGTATGCGCGGCATACCAGCTGATGCCGAGCCAGATTCCTCCGAACGGGTGGAGGTTCATCAATGGTTTGGTCTTGCTGTGCCATCAATTCGGGTGCCCTCCTTCGATCGGCATCCTACGTCACTTTTTGCGGATGGGCCAAAGTCCGAGCGCTGGGGCTGGGGTGCCATCTCTGATGTATCGTGAAGCCAAGTATCGCCCGGCGGGAACTCCTTCGAAGGTCTCCGCTTGGCGGACGAAGTACTTCTTCGTGAAAGCTCCTGGGTCTTTCTCTGAGTCCCAGCCGTGGAGATATCATTTGGCCGAGCAGTGGAATGACACATCTAGCGTGTCCCTCAGTAGAGAAGAGTGGGTAGTAGTTGGTCGCATCAAAGCGCTCGGCCGATACGATTTTGCCGGGCTATTACGGGCCTATTCCGGGGGTGTCTCGGCTACTTCCTTTCTAATTGACCCTCCACCACGAATTAGCGGGCTGGGAGAGGAAACCGCCCCGTCCGGTCGACTCTTCGTGGTTTATCTATTTACTGCATGTTTTGATTGTTGCTGCCTCCATCTGACTTGTGTTTGTTACTGTGCAGCTATGGTGAGGATAAACAGTTTTGACGGTCCTGCCCCCCCTCTAAATCACAAAAACAAACCAAAGGGAAGAAGCGGAAAGAGGTAGGGACCAGCGGAGACGTCCCTGAGACAACGGAGCCCGACCGCTCTGTCATGGTGCTGGGCTCCTCGACCGCTGAAGGTCGACCTGTGGTATCGGCACCACTGCCGATCTTGCGGCCAAGCGCGGATCGCTCGGGTTCCGTAGAGGAAGAGGGGGAAGAGGACGCGGGACCCCCCCTCAAGAGGAAGAAAAGACTTCTTCGGCTCGGAGATCTTCCCTCCGTCCCCCCTAGCCAAGGCGGGGAAGGAAAAGAAAAAACAAGCAAAGGGAAAAGGCGAGAGGTTGTCGCCGGGCACTGGGAGTCCGCGATTAAGCTGCCCAGAAATGCTGTGATCGGGGACCTCTCGGTGTCCCGCTATATTGCAGATAGGATCACTCCTCCCGCGGATGAGCGGATCTTGGACAACACAGGTAATGAGGAGCTGGGGTCTCAACTCATTCGCGCTGGCATACGGAACGTGGTGATGTCCCTCGCAGTGGTGCAGCATTTCGAGGTTTTGGACCAGGAGGTCCGGGACCTCCACGAGCTGGTGAAGGCCCTGAAAGACGAGCTTGAGGAGGTTAAGGAGGGGAGAGACCTACTCCGGGGGCAGAACTCTTCCTTGGAGGAGGAGAGGAGGAACTGGGAGGAAACAACGAGCGCTTTAAAGGCTCAATTGTCC
>JANITW010000006.1:70275379-70289867 GCA_027564335.1 Erythroxylum williamsii
AGGGTTACGTTAAATGGTTGTAAGAATAAGATTTTAGACTTTTGTTAAGGATTTTGGAATTATTGTATTCTTGTGTACTTCGGATGTTGAGATTGATGTTGTATTGTGGCTTGAAAATGCCACTATTGTTTGGTAATGCATTTCTTTTGGAGAATGTAAATGAAATATGGATTTGTATATGGAATAGAAAAGTGAGTTATGGTTTTGTATATAAATTGCATATGAATGTGTTTGAATGTGCTTGGATTTCGAGTAGGAGGTCCGATGATTTTGATTATTGATTCGAATTATTGCAGCGCTATGGGTATGTATATGTTTGTTTGTGTTGGGATTCCAGACAGGAGGTCCGATGATGGTAATGATTGAGTTGAATATTTGAAGTGCTAATTGTTTAAGAATTGATGGTATTTAATTTTTGTATTTGTGAATTTTTATGGAAAAGAAAAAAGAAGATATTTAAATTGATGAGATATGATTGTATAAGAAGAATCTTATGAATTGAGATTTGAATGTGGATGAAACTCCAAATGGAAAATTGAATTATTTTGAATGATGAAAAAAAATTTATACATATTTGAATAGGTTTAAACCAAGTATGTCTTGAGTTTCCAACGTTAGTTTTTCTAAAGTATGCATTTTTGGATGTCAGAATTTGACCTTCAATTTTTGTCCTTAAGTGAATTGTTTTCTTTGATTCCGAGCCTTTCATTTTCTTTGGCTTCTTAAGCTTTCGTTTCCGCCACTTTGTTTTTCTATTTATGTTTCCGAGGTTGGGTTCTGAAAACAGGTCCCAACATAAAAGTTGTGTTTTTATATCATTAATTGTTAGTTAAATGCATTATTTGTGATGTTATGTGAACTAATTTCATGGAAATTGTGTTTTGATTGTATGGGTATAAATTCTTGTTTGATTGAGGATGAATGATGTTGAATGTGGTGTAGGTAAATTAGAGATGTTTTGGAAGTGAAAGTAGGTGTAGAAGAGTGTAGGAAAGGAAGGGATGATTGAGTGTTGTTGCTGCCATTTTGGGGATAATTATTCAAGTGGAGGTTTTGCTTTGATTGTGGTTGCTATATTGATTAATTTGAGTGGTTATTAGTGTAGAAATGGTATGGAAGAGATAGGAAAGGTGTTAGGAAGAAAATCTGGAAATTTTGAATTGAGCATGTTTACATGATTTGGCCATAACTTCTTCTATGATTGTCCAATTGAGATGATGTTTGGTTTAAATTAATCTAGAGGTGATTGGCTATATTTCTTGTGAAGGAAGTGATATCCAATTTTGGCTTGAAGAGTTCCAAATTTTGACTTGAATGTGGCATTGTGTGTAGGGATGAACAGTAATTCGAGAATGACATATTTGTGATCTGAAACTTTGGAAATTTTTCTGGGTTGATTTAGGCATATTTTGCTAGATTGTCTTCATAAAAGTTGTAGCGTTTCTTGTTAGCTTTCTATCTCCACTAAGTATGACATATTTCGATATTGAGATTGAAAGTTATGATCTGTTGACTTTAGGATGTTAATCCAAAGATTTATGTGCCTTGTTTGTGAAAATGTCTCTAAGTGTAAGTTTTGTGGATACTTTGCTTTGAGGCCAATTCTGGACTGTTATGGTTTGAATTGGCTCAAGTGGCCTTATTGAACGTTGTAGAGGAATTTCATAGCTTTTTAATGATGTATCATATGCCACTTTTGGATGTAGGAATTATAAGGTATGAATTTTTGAAGTTTGGATGTGGTTTAGGGTGAAAGTATGGGGGAAAAAACTTTGATTGAAATGTTGACCTAATTAGAGGTTGAAATTGCTCTAAGTGCTTAATGAAAGTTGTAGAATGTGTTCTTCTCTTTTCATTGATATAAAGCATGAAATTTTTGGACAATGGGATAGGAATTTATGATTTTTAGAAGATTGTGTTACTGTTTCAGATGACACTTATATGGGCAGAAACTTTGATTGAGATTTTAACCCATTTAGAGGTTGAATTGTCTTCCAAGTTTTCCATGAAAGTTGTATATTGTGTTCTGATCTTTTCATTGATATAAAGCTTGGTAATTTTGGCCAATGGAATAGAAAGATATGATTTTTAGAAGATGTGTTATTGTTTAGGGTGAAATTTATTGGATAGTAACTTTGATTGAGATTTTGACTCCTTAGAGTTGGAATTTGGCAGTGAGTTCTTCATAAAAAATGTAGGGCTTTCTGTTATCTTTTCATTGATATTAAATTTGTCAAATTTGGAATCCTGAGTGAAAAGTTATGCTTGTTAGAAGAAAAGAGGTAATAAGTGGTTTTTATAAATAAAAAAATGGAAATCGCAATCACGAGCTCATGGGCGAGCCGGCCAGCGAGCCATCGCGCATGCGGCGAGGCTCGCCGGCTCACCTGACCTTCCCCTACTTTTTTGCACATAACTTTTTCATCCGACCTTCGATTGACCTGATTTTTGAAGCGTTGGATTTTTAAGACACTCCTCTACCTCTCTATAGAAATTTGTGACTTTTAAGATTAAATTAAAAATTATGGATCGAATCAAAGTTAGAGGGTCGATAATAAGAATATGAATTGATTATTTTTCGGGACATATGTCAGTGTTTTGGTAATAACCAGACCTATAGACATTCGAATTGAGTAATTTTGGCATCTATGGATTTCGAAGACATAGGGAACATTTTTTATTAAAGAGAGGTTGCCTAGGTTATCTGATGTTGGCGGTCTCATTGATCGGGAACGGTAGAGCCGAAAGTGTGTGTTTTAAAAAAATTGACATAAGCATAAATTGCAAGGTTAATGACTTTAGTGAGGCTTAAATCTAGGAATAAGTGAGTTTGGATATGGGAATGGGTTTGTAATGATATTTATGGAATAATACCAAGATTATCATGAATATGCATCGTACATATATGTGCTTGAATGAACGCTTATAATTGCGTAAAATTATTAATGTGTGTGCAACGTATTGCATAAATGGGTTGTTCAGGTTAAAAGCCTGCAGTCAGGCGTTTTCAGAATTTTGAAGCAATTATTAATCTGGAGCATACTGTGAGTAGACAGAGATGGTCTCATTTTATTCTTTGTTCTGTTTTGTTTCATTTTGTATAAATTGATTACTGAATACGATTGATTATTGGGTTTCAAATAGGAGGTCCGATGATTGTGATACTAAGTTGTAATATTGAAGTGCTACTTGAATGTGAATTGGATGACCTATGTGTATTTAATGTGATTGACAAATGTGTTTTTGAATGTACTTTATATGTGACAAGTGTCGGACCACAGTCCCATGAGAAATGGGTTTTGAATGTGAAATAGCATATGTATGAGTGTTTATCAACTATATTGTTGAGTGACGGACTACGGTCCGATGACATAAGAAAGTGATTGTATGGGATTGATGCATTCCATTACATAAGTGTATGAAATATAATGGCTGTTGTGACCAGAGTAGCCACTGATCAGAGCTTTAAGCTCAACGAGTGAAAATGAGGTTCGAGCTCATAAGTGATTCAGAGCCTCAGGCTCAACGCTTAATGAGCCCTGTATCCTCCAAATGGATAAGGGACAGTTATTAATGAGCCTTACATGGGACAGCTTAGGCACTCGATCACAACAAGATAACAAACGAAAAGTGAGTCTTATGTGCATTGCATATGCATAGTATGAATGATTAAGTGTATCGAATGTGAATAATGTTAATGTGAATGTGGAATGTATGAGTTATGTGTTATGTGAATGGGTGAGCCATCGATGATGATCACTCACTGAGTTCGCAAAACTCACCCAAAATTTGCAATTATTTTTCAAGATTTGAAGAATACCTCGTTAGGTAAACGGGAGTATAATTACTGCATACAAGGGAAAGCTAGAAGTCGGGATCAGCTCGCGTCTGCTTTGTGTCTTTTTCTTTTCACATTGAATTGTATTTTTCGCTAAGTATTGTATTTAGTGTATTTGACTATATTTGGTGTGTATAACTTACCGTTTGGAAAAAGGTTTGCAAAAGAGATTGATCATAGTGTAATGTGATTTGTTTTTGGAATGTGCAAATCGAAATTTTAGTTTGTTAAAACAAAAATTTGGTAACTCTTGTAAATAAAAACATTTTTGAATAAAAGTGGGCCCAAAGTTGCAATTCTTGATTTTCGCGTTTTCTTAAGAAAAAAATTATACTGAGTTTTTGACTAAGTGATGTAGCACGCCACCCTTGCGGGTCACGGACTCGAATATCACCATCAATGTCTGGTTCAGGTCAAGCAGAGTGGGGTGTTACAAGTTGAGTCTGAGATATATAGGTCCCTATGAGATTGTTGAGAGGATTGGACCACTAGTCTATAGGTTGTTATTGCCACTGGAATTGTCATAGATATATGACGTCTTTTATGTGTCCATGCTAAGGAGATATAGATCGGATCCCTCCCATATCATTCAGACCACTGAGGTTCAGTTTAGAGATGATTTGAGTTATGAGGAGACTCCAGTGGAGATCTTGTACCTCAAGGAAAAGGTCCTCAAGAATAAGATAGTTAAATAGGTCAAAGTCCTATGGAGAAACCATTCTATGGAAGAGGCCACATGGAAGCCCTTGGAGGCTATGAGGGAAAAGTATCCACACCTCTTCAACAATTCAGGTAAGAATTTTGAGAACAAAATTTTTTTAAAAGGGAGGAAATGTTAGCCCCAAAAAAATTTTAATGATAAATAAGCATGATTAGATTAATTTTGGGTTCTTGCTAGATTGACGTATGTTGGAATTAATTAGCATGTTAATTTGAGTAAAATAATATGATATAGGTTAAGAGAATTAAAGTGTTAAGGTGGTAAGTTGCATGAGGGGCATTTTTGGAAGATTACTTAAGTGGGAAAACTTTAAGGCATTGAAGGAGGGGAAAAAAGGGAAGAAAGAATTGTAAGCTTGTGCTTTAGAAGAGAACAACACTGGTGAAGGATGAAAGAAGAGAAAAAACACAAAAATAAGAAAGAAGGGAGAGAGAGTGTTGTGGGTTGACAGGAAAAAAGAGAGTTGAGCTAGGTTTCAATTTTTCTTAGCCTTCAAGAGGGATTTTGGGGTTGAGTAAGAAGAGAAAAAGGAAGAGGAAGGTTAAAGCTTTCATTAGACTTCCTAGCCAAAATCTTCCTAGCCTTCCTAGCCATTTTCTCCTTTTTCACTTTAGCTATAAGCTTCTCTTTTATGTAGCTATCACTTTAGCTATAAGCTTCTCTCCATTCTCTCCTTATAGGTATGTCCTAATCGTTTATGCCACAACATAGAAGATTTTTCAACAACTCTCTCACCTTTCTTTCCAACAATAGCATTAATATCATCATGTGGTTGGTCAAAATGAGAAGAATTAGCAATTAGCAAAAAAAAATGTTAGACCCCAAATATTTCATAGAAGTTAGAACTATTTGAATGAGAAAATTTGGAGATTATTCATGAGGAAAGAACAATTGACAAAAATTTTAACCAAGAAATGATAGGTAAGGGTTAAGTAGTGAATGAGGAATGTGGATATGTCCAAGTTTTGCTTTGATGTTTTTCGTGGATGAAAGATTTTGAAGTGAGAAGAATTAAGGTGAAAGTTAGAAGTAAAATGAAAGCTAAAAGGAAGTTGTATTTATGTAGTAAGTTGATGAAGAATATGTACATATATGTATGTTCTGTTGTTAGTGTTCATGATTAATCATGGACTATATATTTTTCTTCAGATGATATTGATTTGAGATGGAGTTGAGAATAAGGAGTAAATGAAGTAGAAAAGGTGGTCTTAGTATGATTTGTGTTAAGAAAAGATTGTGAAACAAAATGGATGGTTGATCTGGAAAAAAACGTTATGGAGTATGCTTCAGTCTTTTAGCCACAACTTCTTCTCTAGCTATCCAAAGGAGATGATTCTTGATTTGGATTAAACTAGAAAACATATGGCTACATTTCTTATGAAGACAACGAATTTAAATTCTATTTGTAAGAATCTCAAATTTTGTCATGAAGTTGAGAATTGGGTTCAGTACATTGGATGAATGTAAAGTACGTATTTTGAATTCAGGGGAAAAAACTGGATTAATCTAGGCTGAATTTAGGCAAATTTGTCTAATAGTAAGTTGTAGATCTTTCTTTTAGCTTTCCAACGATCTATAGTATGGAATTTTGGAAGTTTGAGCTGAAAGTCATGGTCCTTATAAGGGAAGATGTGCAAGAGAGGAGTTGTATCTTCTGCCTTCTTGCTTCTTCTGTGACGACGTCATCTCTTTCTGTGTTTCCTTTGTGATGGCATCATCTTCTTCTGTGTTTTGCTTCGTCTGTGTTTTGCTTCTTCTATCTTTTGCTTCTTCTACGATGACATCATCTGCTTCTGTATTTCCTTTGTGATGACGTAATCTTCTTCTGTGTTTTGTTTCGTCTGTGTTTTGCTTCTTCTACCTTTTTGCTTCTTTTGTCTTTTGCTTCTTCTATTTTTTTGCTTTTTCTGTCTTTTTGTTTCTTCTGCATTTTTGCTTATTTTGTCTTTTTCTTCTTCTGTCTTTTCACTTCTTCTATCTTTTTGCTTCTTCTGCCTTTTTGCTTCTTCTATGTTTTGTTTCTTCTGTCTTTTTTCTTCTTCTGTGTTTTTCTTTTTTTTTGCCTTTTTGCTTTTTTATTTTGTTTCTTCTGTCTTTTCGCTTCTTCTGTCTTTTTGTTTCTTTCTTCTTTCACTTCTTCTGTGTTTTACTTCTTCTGTCTTTTCGTTTCTTTTGTCTTTTTGCTTCTTCTGCCTTTTCGCATCTTTTGTGTTTTGCTTTTCCTTTCTTTTGCTTCTTTTACCTTTTGTTTCTTCTATGTTTTGCTTCTTTTATCTTTTGTTTCTTCTGTCTTTTGCTTCTTTTGCTTTTTGCTTCTTCTGTGTTTTATTTCTTTTGTCTTTTGCTTCTTTTGTCTTTCGTTTCTTCTGTGTTTTGTATCTTCTATCTTTTGCTTCTTCTATCTTTCACTTTTTCTGTTTTTTGCTAACACGCTTTCTTATGTGCTTTGCTGACGTGTCTTCTTTAGTGTTTTGTTGACGCATCTTTTTCTTTGTTTTGCTGACGTGTCTTCTTCTGTATTTTGTTCTCTCTACCTTTCATTTCTTTTGTGTTCTGCTATCTTCTTCCTTTCACTTCTTATGTGTTTTGTCGTCTTTTGTTTCTTTTGTCTTTCGCTTCGTCTGTTTTGCTATATTCTGTCTTTTGTTTCTTTTATACCTATCTTTTATTCCATTTTCGATCCTTTTAAAAATAGAATATATCTTCAAGATCTTCACAAAAGTTGTGGATCTTGAAGTTTTCTTTCGAACCATATAAAGAACATCATAATACGATATCTGTAGGGAAAGTTATAGTAATTTTCCTACTTCTTCTGTTTTTTTCCATTCGTATGCTTTTTTCTTTGGCTTTGTCTAATCCTATCGTCTGATTCATTTTGACCCTTCAAATAATAAAATCTGACCTCAAGGTCTTCTTCAAAGTTGTAGATTTCAAAGTTATCTTTGAAATCATCCTAAGATGACCTTAATCCAACATCTCTAGTGAGAGTTATGTCATTTGTCCCGAGACAAGTTCAATATGAGTGAGGACCAAATCTTGGTTGCTTCGTTCGGCAATAATTTGTTTGTTCGACCTCCAAATAAATTGATTCTTGAACCCTTAGAATTCTAACATTTTTCTTTTTGCGTGTCCATTGAAGATCATAGTTTTTGGTGTTGATTGAAAGGGATAGATTGAACCAAAGTAAGGGTATCAATTGGAAGAGTAGGGATAGGATATTTTACTGAACATGCTTTAGTATTTTGACGATTTCTTGATCAGTAGAGCTCTGAATAAGATGCTTCTTATTTCAAGATAAAGGAGAGACATGGAGCTACAAATGGTATGAAGAAGTTGAAATCTAACTCAGTTTATAAGATGTTTAGATTTCGGATAGAAGTTGTGCATAAGTATACTGATTTGGATAAGAGTAATCCAAAAAAATGTTGAAGTGTATCTTTCGAATCACTAAACCAGATGGATTGATTTTGATGTCTTTGGGAACTTAAGACAAGGAAGAATACTTTTCTAGAAGAAAGAGTTATGTCAGAATATTCAAGGATGCTTTTGGCAAGAAACTTAAGTATAAAAGACATAAGACATAAATGGAAGGGCAAATGGGACAATTCTCAATCATTAAGGGCATAATTGGAAGAAGAAGTGTTGTCTTGCTTATAAATGAAGAAGAAAAATGTGAATGGAGGGATAAGCAGAAGAGAATTAAAAAAATGAGTAAGAAAGAGAAAGAGAGTTTGGTGGTTTGAGAGAAAAGAAGAGAAAAAGGTTATTCAAGAAGAGAAAAAGGTAAAGGAAGAGAAGAGCTTCCATTTAAGCCAAGGATCTCTTCATTTGGTGAAGAACCAAAGGAATCGAAGAGACTTATTTCAGTTTGATCAGCTCACGAAGCACACATTAAAGATACAATAGGAAAGAGTCTTAGAGACCTCAGGTTGTTTGCAAAGAAAAGAGACATTCTGAGCAAGTCTGTAAGCAAGGAAATCAAGGTGGGTACATGTTTATAATAGAGTAAATAAGCCACTACTGTTTTCTTTACATCAAGAAAGTTTAATGTTTCCAATTGCATCATAATTGTTGCATCTTTTGCTTTTGCATGATTTATGAAATTTACTATGTGTTTCCTACATGGGTTGTGGGATGATTTACAAAAGTGATTTGCTTTGAAAAGATCAAATGTACATGAATTCATGTTTTCGAGAATAGTTTTCAAGATATATATTAAGTATGTGAGAAAGCAAGTTTACAAGAAGTGCCATTTTGGGCAATAAGCTTACAAGATTTTGAAATATATGTGTTATATGGGTTTGTGGTGATCCCTTAAGTTAAGTCGCGTGCACGTTGACCAAGTTAAAGGCTTCTCCTGGTTGCCTACTAGTGGCATGGAGCTTCTTTATGGATTCCCATAAGTTCACGGCTACACAAGACCCTTATAAGAATTGTGTACTATGTTCTGTTTTGGATTCGCCCGAACTATTTTGATATGCTTATGTGCTCATGACAAATTTGATGCATTCATGTTCTGCAACTTGTGGATTTTGGCTTTAAGCCTAAGAAGCATTTACTTTATAAACTCACTGAAAATTTATTATGACAAGTAAAATGGTTTCAAAAGTTTTTGCTTATCTTTTTATTATAAATTGTTACCCACGAGCTTTCAAGCTCACCCCTTCTTGTCCCCACCTCTAGGTGATGAACAAGAGATAGAGTGAAAGAGAGTCAAGGCATTACTCCAAATTTGCTTATTTTTATTTTGCATTGTCGGATTATTTTGTAAAGTGGCTTGAAAGGCCATTATAGCTTTGTAAAACCCTTTTGTTTTGAGGTTATTGAAATGTAAATGATGAAAATTATTTGTATATAATGTATTAAAGAGTATAATGAAGTAAAGATATGCTCAAGTCTTATGATATTCACAAGAGGTTGGGTTCCGGAAATCCGGAAATGGTGCCCAACAAAAGATCTTAAATGATTATGATGTAATTATGTGTTGATTATGACTTGAATTTTGTTTGATGGATTATAATTAGTGAATTGGGAATTTATTGTTACAATTGAGTGATTGATAATGTTATATATGCATCTAGTCTATGAAAAATGTTGAAGGACAAGATAAATTGATACATGAAAATTTAAGTTGACTAGGCCTATGAAATAGTGACATGTGGCGTTGGGAATAAGTGACAAATGACTTAGCTAATTGGGAGATAAATGGCTTTAGTACATGAGCAACAAGTAGCCTAAGAATTATATGACAAATGGATCAAACATTAGGTGACAATTGGTAGCGTGAGAACAAAACACATAACATAGCTCTTTATTCGACAAGGGCATGACATGTGTCTCACCCCACGACCTCCACACTTGAAAGACATCTTCTTTCATGTTTTGGTTGCTTGCTACCCTCTTCTTTCTTCACATTAACGACACTCTCACACCGCTTCCATAACCTTTAAATTTTTGCCAAAATTTCGTAGCCTTTATCTTATGTTTAGAAACCCTTCTCATTCCATCTTGTTCTTGGAGTGTGCTTTATCCTTGCATGTTTGGACAAATAAATTAGCTTGATGATTGAGGAGGTTTTGAGCTGAACAATTAAGTGATTTATTCATTTATTGTGATACATGTTAGCTTAACATTCATGATGATTATTTAGGGATGAACTTGGTTGTGGTATTGATGATGAAGTTGTGCTGGAAATTTGATGGATGAATTAGTTTTATTTTGATATATGAAACCGTAGATTAGAGTCTGTTCAATGGATGATTTTAGATTGGGAGTTGAATTATAGTTAAGGTATAATTGAGGTATAATCGAAGGACTATTATAATGGTATTAGAATATGGAAAAAATTGAAGGAAATGGATGGTGAACTTTCTGCTCACCTATCCCACGATTATGGAAGAATCGTTGAAGCTGCATAAACTCCTTCTCACGATCGTGGGCAATCCATTGAAGTAAGAAACTTTCTGTTTTGTCTTTCCACAATCTTGGAAAGCTACCCCACGATCGAAGGAAATGCTTTTAAATGAAAATATTCTATTTTGTGTGATTATTGAACCAAATAAGGACAAGCTACTTTACCTTGGTGTATTTGAACTTGATTGATGATTGAAATAAACCTAGATTGTTGTTGGATTAATTAATTAAGGGTTTGATAAGTTTAGGATGTTAATTGAGGTTATAACTTAAGGAAGGATTGTTGGAGATTAATGTATATAAATATGAAATTGTGAGTTGTTAAAGGAATGAAGGTGTTCTTATAGATGCAAATGTGATCCACAGGATGTGACAGATGTGAGCTAGGTATGAATGAATGAGAATTGGGAAATTGTGTGAATATATAATGCTAGAAAAGGATTAGTGAATAAGTTATTGATGAATATAGAGTAATCAAGTTTTCTTAAGGTCTAAACCTAATTACAGATAGGATAAATATAAGCTATGATGAATGAATGAGCAAGATTTGTGAATAAGTTTACATACCTGGGATAGTCAATTGAGCATGCATTAAACATAACACATATACATGTGTATGATTAAGTACTCATTTGGTTAAACAAGTTATTAATGTGTAGATGTGTGTGTATTGTGTGATATAGAAGCACAAACTGAATGATAGCATCTAGACATTGCCAGATCGTCAAGGCAATAGTTAATCTAGAACATACCGTGAATCAACCTAGATGTTTTTTCACCATATTTGATTTGTTTTTCTTTAAATTCCAATTATTGAATTCATACCTATGAGATTATGATAATTCTATACATTGATAGTCCAAGGAGTCCAATATTCGGGAATGTATTGGAAGTGCTATCTACTTGTATATGAATATGGAAAAATGAGTGCTCAATTGAATATCAAATGCCAGATTTAGATCCGATGAATCTGATAAATGACTATGCATACTGAATGAAAACAATTAATAGTGAATTGTATGAAATGATGCATTTCATGACATTAATATACATGATCAAATAAAGGAGTTGTGACCGGAGCTATCAATGTGAAAAAGAGCTTAAAGCTCAGCAAATGTGCACACAGAGCCACATGTTTAGTTATTAATGATCCCAATATTTATAAAAGGTATGGGATAGTATCTAAAATGAGCCCGGTATCTACAACAGATACGGGACAGTTAAATGGACGATCGGTCATAAAAAAAAATAAAAATAGAAGTGGAGTCTCTTATGCATTTGCATATACATATTCTTACATATATCCTGAGAATGATTGGAAAGAACCATTGATTTATGTTGAATAATGATATGAAATACTTGCATATATGTTGATGAAATGAATGATTAAGATGAGTGATTGGATTGTTCTGAGATGTCTTTATGAAATGCTTATATTCCTAATGTGCTTTTGAAATATGATATGTATATCGTGATTTGGTATACAAACTAAGTGATGTGATGAATGAGAATTGATTCTAAATAATGTGATATATTTGTGAAATTAGTTTTATACTTGTGATATTTGTGTTTTGACATGAGTGAGCACATCGATGATGGTTCACTCACTGAGTTCACAAACTCGTCAAAATTGTGACATTAATTTTCAAGTACTAGGGTGACTTAGCTTTTAAAGCAATCTAGTAGTAGCCTAGTATTGTCCGTTTTGGAACCAAGAATGACTTAAAGGTCTTGTCAATTGAATTTGAAGTGTCTAGTTAGATTATTTTGGTCCAGCACCCAGTTTTATGTTGTATGCATTGTATAAATTTGTGAACTTTCACATGTTATGTAGTGTATAAACATGAATTATAAGTGTAATGAATGTTTATATTTTTGAATCAAATGCAAAGAATTTTAGATGTCTTTAGTATTATAAATATGTTGATTATGGAATATAATGACAATGTGAGCTTATGGTTATGAATGATAAGAGAAAACTTAATTCTTCGAAATGCTTATATTCTATATTATGTCATGTTAAGTTAATGTGACTGCTTTAACATGCCGCTTCCATAGGGTATATGCTCGGATATTCTTTGGAATGTCAATATGTGCTTTATGGTAATGGGATGTTTCAGGTATGGATGACAACATGTAGCAATGCATAACCACATTCATATAAATGTGTGTGTGTGTGTGTGTGTATACTAGGTATAATAGGAGCGAGACCCCCATCAAAAGGTTCAAATGGATGAGTTGGTTACTAAGTAAGTTCATACCAACTTACTGTTACCATAGTTCTACCAGCAAATGAATATTGTTCAGTGCTGGTATAGATTACAACATAGAGTAATGCATAACCACATTTATATGGTCTTTTATAGGGCTACATAGGGAACGACACACGGAAACTATGACCTTTTCTGGTTAACCCTCTCGGCTAACTCTCATTTTAAACCACCATACTATTTGAAGACATCGACTAAACAAAGTCAAATTGGAAGTGTGTATCACTACATAACTGTTCTAGTTATCGGAGACTTACACCCCTCAACGCCCTTCCCTCGGCTACACAGGACTTACTGCTCAGGCCTCGTTAATGCTTCTGACTCAAGGCAGCGGAATAATTTAGAAGCAACAATTCTTCCAAACTGTCATAGATTTTCTGATATACAAGATCTTTATACAAGGCAACTGTAGAGGATACTCATGTCTGCAATCTTAAGCACTGAAGGAGGTATGATTTCAGGGATTAAAGGTTTTAGAGAAGAGAAAGACTATTTTTTGAAGAAAGGATTCTTCATTTTCCAACATGATTTACAATCTAAGAAAGCTTATAATTTGTACGCAGCGTTGTACCAAGCATATTTAAAAACTAAGAAGAACCCTGCTTCTATAGGCAAAGCGAGGGATAGAAATGTAAACTATCCTAGAGACATAATAATGAAAGCTTTAGCAAAAGCAAACCTATCCTTATCTCTAAGGGATCTACTTTACAAAAGTAAAGTTAATCCTTCACCTAACTTTAACCAAAGTCAAAAAGCAAATAGTAGTAAACAATACTACTTTACAAAAAGGTGAATAGAAAGATGATAAGATAGAATCTTCAATAATTGTTGAAGTTGACGTGTGGAACCCATCTATCATCATATCAATTGTCTCATTCTTACTTTACAGATGTAAAGTAAGATCTTCTGTCTTTATCTCACAATAATGGATCCAAAGTATCCAAGATATTATTGATGGCAAATAGGAGATTGCCAACTTTGTAGATTAGGTGGAGAGTTTGGATCACTTGAGTCGTCAGAATCATTATTATAAGGGCGTTTCCCTTTGATGTGATGGAGTATTTTCATGTGTAGCTTATGCAGGAATTGATCTAACTTGTCTTCGTCAATGCTATTAGTATTTTCATTAGGATCTTGAGCATCTTGGAAAACAAAGGTAGATGGTTTAGATGGTCTTGCTTCTTGTGAGACATTTTTTTCTACATCTTCTCCTGAATCTATGTATTCAGGACTACTGGGACCAGGAATGTTGACTTCTGGTGCTTTTGGTTCATCAGGCATGAATTCTCCAATATAAGATCCAATAAACGTAGTTAACTCTGGATGTTCTGGAAAGTGATTAAGCTCCTTAAGCAAACATCTTAAAGAGATTAACACATTCTCTTTATGTCGTGGCCAATACAAGGCTGTATGCAAAAGCTGGACATGCTGTTCTGTGTATAGAACTCCAGTAGATGTTTCTCTGTAAGAACGATGTACAATGAAAAAACATTGTGTGTTCTGTCGTCGTGCTGCAGCAAACCAAACACGATGTTGTTCTTGTAGTATCCCACTCCCACGAGACCCGAACCCGACATCGACTGTGATATCCGAGCCCGCGACCCGCGAGGGTGGCATGCTAGAGAAGTCAATGCAGTTTAAAACTCGGTAACACATTTTTTTTTTCATATTTTTTTTGAAAACCCATCGAGTGCGCAAATATCAGTAAATAATTTGGGCCCGTTCTAATACGAAATCATTTTCAAC
>JANITW010000006.1:70321668-70332979 GCA_027564335.1 Erythroxylum williamsii
GACAGTGATTAATTTGGCAACTGGAGCAAAGGTATCTTTATAATCAATGCCTTCACGTTGAGTGAACCCTTTCGCGACAAGTCAAGCTTTGCGGCGCTCGATTGTACCATTAGCATGGTACTTTATTTTAAAGACCCATTTGCATCCGATGGCATGCTGACCAATGGGCAAGGGAGCCATAGACCAAGTTTTATTGTTCTCAAGTACCTTAATTTCAGAATTCATAGCTGCAACCCACTAAGGATCGTGATAGGTTTGTTCATAAGTGGCTGGCTTAACCAGTTGAGATATATTATGCACAAAGGAACGATGTTTATCAGATAGCCCAGAGTAAGAGACATATCATTGTAATAGATAGCGAGTGCCAGACGAGGAGGGAGAGGAGACCTCAGGGCCCAGGACAGTAGCATGGTACGTTTTGAAGTCTCGAAGGTGGGATGGAGGGCGGTGACTCCGAGATGAACAGCAAAGGTTGGGGATGGCAGTGGGTATCTGGTCTAGGAGTGATGGGTTGGCCGTTGGGGATGGGGCTAGCGATGTGGAAGAAAGAGAAAGGTCAAGGATTGTGTTTGGGGAGAGAGAAGGGTCTGATGGGATAGGGGAGGAAGGAGGGTCCGCCAGCGTGTAGGGCTCCGCCGACGAAGGCGTCATTGTAGGGGGCGCCATGGAGGAGGGGACGACAGTGGGATTGGGTACGGTGTTCGATGTTCGGTGTTTGGTGCAGGGATAGGGCCAGTAAGTGGGGAGGGTGAGTCGGTGGGATTGGACTTTGGATAAGGAATTGAGCTACTAGGAAGGGATAGGATGGGATGATCATCTTGGATTTCTCGTGGGAGTTTATGGAAAGGAAATATATGTTCATGGAATATAATGTCTCTAGAAGTGAAAAAACTCTTGCCTGCAAGATCATAAAGACGGTAACCCTTTTGCCCAAGAGGATATTCGACGAAGATGCAACGATGTGCACTATAATCAAATTTGTTATTGCGGGTGAGATTTGTGGCATAGCATAAGCAACCAAAATCCCTGAGGTCATAATAGATTGGTAGAGTTTTGTTTAAAAGTTTATATAGAGATTTGTGGGAAAGTAAAGGTGTGGGTAGTCAGTTAATAAGATAACATGTTGTTTGAACACTCTCCCCCTAAAGCTGTAACGGTAAATTGGCTTGGAATCTGAGGGCACGAGTTACATTTAAAAAGATGGTGATGTTTATGCTCGACTACCCTATTTTGTTGAGGGGTGTGGGCACATGTGTGTTAAAAAATGGTTCTACATGTGTCAAGACATGAATGCAGTGACGTGAATTCACCCCATTATCGGCATTTAAAATTTTGAAATCTAGATGAAATTGAGTTTTAACCCAAGAGAAAAAGGATTTTAAGATAGTTTGAGTCTGGGGTTTAAAACTCATAAGATGTACCCAAGTAAAGTGAGTAAAATCATCGACAATGGTGAAGAAATAACGAGCCCCTGAATGTGTGTAAATTTTGTGTGGTCCCCAAATATCACAATAAATCAAATCAAATGGGGCAACTGTTTTTATTGAACTTGAAAGAAAAGATAAACGAGCTTGTTTTGCTAAGGGACAAATCTCACAAACATGCGTAGAATTAGAAACAATATTTGGAAAATATTGAGATAGATGGTGAAGAGGAGTGGCGGATGGATGTCTGAGGCGTTGGCATCAAAGTTCAGAGGTGCGGGTTATGTGATTGACGAGGTGGAGATTTTGGGTTGGTGTGAGATAGTAGAGACCATTAAAATACTTGCCCAGGCCAATCGTCCTCCTCGTGTCCACGTCCTGCACAACACAAAATCATGGGTAAAATATCACTATACATCTCAAGTTTCTTGTCAATTTACTCACAGATATCAAATTCACATGAATTTTGGCACATGAAGAGCTCCAACAAGAGGCAAATCTGGTGATAATTGAATAGATCCAACGTTTTCAATAGTAGTTGTTTCGCCATTAGGTAGTTCAACAAAATCATGAGGTGCCTTATTTTTATTGTGAGTAGGTGAGAGGTGTGATATGTGATCTGTTGCTCCACAATCCACAATCCAATATAATGTTTAATGTGCCTCATCAGAAGATCACACTGCGAGCTATGTCAGGCTGAATGGAATGGAGGATCCAAGTTATCGCCAAATCATTGCAGCGTTGCCACAATGGGAATCTTGCATCAGTTGTTGGCGGAGCTTTCACAGTTCCTTCGATTAAACCAAGCTTGTTCTTGGCGCTGAGGTTGAGGTGCATTGAGCGGCTCCATGCCCCGTAGTTGCGTCCATTTAGCAGTGTGTTAACTAAGGTGAGACCTGGTGTGTCTGAATGATGCAAGGCCAGAGGGTCAGGCAATAGTGTTTCCTTCTCCTCCGTGTCTTGAGATGTGGGTTCCTGTTTTGATTGCTCTGGGTTTTCAACCGTGTCAACCATATTGGTTGGTGTGATGGGGTTTTGGGTTTGTTTGTGGCGGAAGGTGTAGAGGCATTAGAACCTATGCTCTGATATCATAAACAAATTGACGAAGAACTGTAATATTTCACATGTCCCTTTTTCTTGTATATATTGCTGTACGGGTTTGCTGTTATATAAATGTAGTAAAGAGTTATTCTAAGTAATTGAACTATTTTAGGGGTACAATTATGCCTAAAGTCAGGAGCCTATAATTATTCTATTTCAATGACAAATAAATGCTGATTTCCTTTCCTTCAACAATACCCCTCGTAAAGGAACATCCCTGCTAATATTCTCTTTTATATCGTTGTTCTCTTCCACAAAATTTGCCAAGTCTTAAGCTCATATTCATCGTTTAGTAGGTATCTCCTAAACCCGAGTCTGCGTTTGAGCCCAAGTCCATTCAGATTTCGATCATATCCAAGAAAACCTTATTTAGTATTTGTGTGTGTGTGAGGATATTTTATGTTTGACATCCTATTTCTGAAGCCAGACCCGATCCCCAATTTGATCAAATCAAACTTTTCTTCTTGATTCTGGGCAGATTCAAACCTCTATGTCCTCTCTAACATTTAGAATTCCCATTCCTTTTCAACACATTTATATGACCACTGACTGAGAAATGTCTTTAAGATTGTATCGCTGAAATTCAGTGGACAGCGCAAAATTGCATGCTGAAGAATGCATTTGGGAATTGGGCCAGTAGATCTTAAGACCACTCGATGGGTTTCCGAACACTGCGGTTTTCAACTTTTCATGTCCCCTTGTTTACTTTGTCACTTGTTCTGTTCTTTCCTCAACTCTGTCTCTGTTGCCGATCTAGAAACTGCTGCTCTGTCTTATTCTGCAGGTACTGAAGTGACAAGGGCGGGAGCTAGTTTCAACCCTTTTCAAAATATGCACATCAGATTCAGATCAGTGCAGCCAGAGAATCCTGAAACCTGTTATTATTATTTATTACAATAGAAATAAAAGAGGTTCAGGGTAATGAGGTTAGAGAAGGACGAAATTGAGGTTACTTTGTGACAGGGTAAGTCAGAGAGTTAGTAAAGCTGTACCTGTAAGGGATAAAAGTGAAGCGACCAGTCGCCGGTTCAGTTGAAAGCTACTTTGCTTTTGTCATTTTATACCTCTCAGCATCCTTCTCACGCGCCCGAGTTGTTGATATCTTTTCTTTTGCGCGGTAAAAATTTTGATTAATTATAAAAAAATTTAAAATTTTGTCAATTTTTTATTTTTTCAAATTTTCAAAAATTTTTAATTATTGCTCAAATTTTAAAAAATAATAATAAAATCTTTAATTTTTTAATTTTCTTCAATTATAACTCGATATTATCTATTGTTCTCTTAATATTCTCGTTCATTTATTTTCTATTTATTTTTTTGACGTCCTAAATTACTCTGGTATTGCAGCGTATTACACCAACAAATTTTTTGTTTTAGTTCATTCTTTGGATGTTTTTAATGTGAGGGAATCGAGATTGCGTAACTTGAAAATTAAAGTGTAAGGACGTCAAGAAAACAAACTAAAGACAAAAGAAAAAACTAAAATTAAAACGTAAGGGTATCATAGTTGCGAAATTTAATTTAGGTCATTTTTAAATAACGACATCTTTTCATTATTCTTCATTTATTATGTTAATTTTAGTTAATGTGTATTAATAGTTAAGGTTCCTGAAACTCGTGCAACTTATGTCAACAAACTTAATAGAAACACTAACTTTGAGTTATAATTAAAAAAATTGAAAGATTAAGTATTTTATTATTATTTTTTAATATCGGGTTAAAATAGAAAAATGAAAGTTTTTAAATTTTACTATTCTTTTTTAATGTTCGAATTGAAATTAAAAATTTGGCGAAAGTTTAAACTTTTTTATAATTAACCCAAAAAAAATTATATACTCTCACAATCATAGGACATGTAGACACACATATGCTTCTTATAAGTCTATTTATGATTATAAAATTACAGATTTAACTCACAAAAATAGATTCTATTAGTTTTTACACTCACCCTTTCCTCATGTGGTGTCGTTTATTCCTTTACCTTTATCATTCTGAGCTTTGAGCTTTGTGGTTTTGTACAAGCACTCCGATGTTTCCTTAGCTGTTCCTTAATCTGATTTGCATTTTCGCTTTAAGTGTTAACGCCTTCAGTTTTAATTTCTTGCTTTGCCTTGTTTTGAAAATCGGATCGGATCGGTAGATTCGATCAGTTTTATCGGTGACCAGTCGGCTATCTGGTCCAGTTCACCCTTAAAAATTAGTTCTTAATTGAACCAGTGAGAACCAGTTAAAACTGATTAATTGACTGGTCGGATCGATCCGATTTGACCGGTCTGGGCAAAAGTTCAATATTTTTTTTTGTATTTTTTAATATTATATATAATTAAATATAATCATTGCATAATTATAACGTCACACCAGTTCGACCGGTGATTAAACCAGTTGAAACGGTCAAATCGGTGATCAGTAAAGCTTCCGATTTGATGATCGATCCAGGTTTCAAAACTCTATTTGCCAATCAACCCTTGCTTAGACATGGATTATCAATCTAAGGATTCTTCATTTGTTTGTATTGGCATCTTATGACATTCTATTAATTTTGGCATCTTGAGATTATGACATGTTAACTGGGATTAGAGTGCATTTGGTTTAACAAAAGATATTGTGTTAATATAATAAATTCTATAAAACATGAAGTTGCTTCCAAATTGCAATTTTTTTTGTTTGTTGATGTTTTCTTAAAATTAAGTTAAAATTAAAAGTACATAAGTATTCGAAATCACACTGATATTATGAATTTTTAAATTTTAAAAGATCAATTAAAAAAATCTTAAAATTTGCTTAATTTTGTAATCATTACCCGAGCATCAAAAAATGGTAACAAAATATTTAAGTTTTAATTTTTTTCAATTCTTGTCTGAATTTCAAAGAGTAACAATAAAATGTTTAAACTTTCAATTTTTTTAATTCTAACATGACGTTAATATTTCTGTTAAGTTTACTGACCTAAATTAGATTACGTAACTTCAACGACTTAACGCTTTGATTTTAAACTTTCCTTTATTTTTAATTTGTTCTCTTGACTTTCTCACCCTTCAATTATCATATTACACATACGATGCCATCACGCTGAGAGCATCGGGATAATGAATTGAAAATGAAGAACTTGTTGGTGAAATACACTGTAATTTAAGAGTAGCTCGAGGCATCGAAAGAACAAATAGAAAATAAAGGATTAAGGATGTTGGAAGACTAAACAAATAACAAAAGATTAAGGTTGTATAAATTGATTTAGAAATTCTCTTTTTATTAATGATATTATTTTATTAATCTTCATTTGTTTTGTTAATTTTGGTTGACATATATTAATAGTTAAGGATCTAATGTCGAGTTAGCATTAACAAAAATTGAATGTTTGAGTATTTTATTGATATATTTTAAAGTTCAGATTATAATTATAAAATTGAGCAAAATTTGTAATTTTTTGTAATTAATCCTTTAAATTTTAATTATATTATTTTTAATGTTACATATGTATCAATGTCTAAATAGATTAGTACATGAGCTGTGAAGTTGTAAACGGCGTTTATTGTCAACTAGATCAAACGTTTCGATATCAGTTAAAAACGCAATTGCACACACGTAACATGTGCACATCCCTTTCACTACATTACGTTACTGAGTTGTGAACTCTTCCTTGGGAGTTTGATAAAAGTTCTTGTCTACCTTGTCCATACAATTTCTTTTTTTTCTTCCATCAAACTTATCTTTACAAATTCCGTCCATTTTACACCGCTTATAATACTTAAAGTCCCCTTTCACAATATTTTATTAACCAAATGTTGAATATAATTTGAAAACATGTAAATTACTTCAAAAAAATTTAAGGTTTAAAATGTTCAATTGGTATTATATCGTTATAAAATTAATTAAATATTGAATGAAATTGAAGAATTTCAAAAAATATTTAATTATAAAAATTTAAAGTTTAATTGAAAAAGATAATATTAAATGAAAAATAATAATTTTATAAAAATTGATTTTTTTATAAAAATTGGACCGTTAGAATTGAGAACAAAATCGAAAAATTGATCGATTCAAAATTTTATTGTTAAATTAGCAAAGCCGGTTTGGTTTGTTAAAACATTGATATTTATCATTATTATTATTAAAAATAACTTAAATTTTACTAAAAAGTTTAATTATCATTATAAGGTTCAATTATAAATATAAAAAACATAAAATTTTAAATTATATTTTAAGATATCTTTTACTTTGAAATTTTAGTAAAGAGTATGTCTATTTATAATTTATAATTTATTTAATAAACATAAATTTAAATTTTAAAAATAAAATTTGAATAAAAATAAGGACGTAATTGGGTCTTTTCTATTAATATTTTTGTTGTTTTAAACAATACGAACACGTAACTAATTTATGTGCAATTTCAAGCACAAAAGTAAAAACCAACTCATGGACCATTAATTATGAACTCAAAGAATGGCGTCTTTAACTAAAGTCCACGAGATTCATCATTGGAAGCCCATACCTGTTCTGACACGTGACCACTAACTGCCGTGCCTGTCCATGAAACGATCCAGAGTCCGTTGCGTCCGCACCATGAATGAGAATGACGCGCCATCCCCCCATTCTTCCATCGCTTTCACGCAATACAAACAAAGCCTGTACATCCGACGGCCCTGAGGCCACCGTTACCGCGTGATCCTGTATTTTTGTAGATAAAACATAAAAGACTCTTTTTAAAAATCATGTCAACATTGCTTAATCCGATAAAGTTCGAATTCATCTAATCTCGAGAGATGTTTTAGAAGGATCTTAATTATAAAAACGATGCTTCTAAATTATTAACATTTAAATTAATATTTACTTATACTGGGTCAATTTATAAAAGATAAAATATTGGCAAAATGAATTTTTCTATTATCAAGACTTAAACTCAGGACCTCTTAAAAAGAGAAGAGAGTAAACCACTCACATTAATCATGTTTAGTTTGGCAAGCCCACATCTAATTTTGCATACGTGATCGAGGGTAAGTCGTAAGACAGTTAGGTTGGGAGTTCTTTGTGTTTACTAAAATTAGGTTCACCGTGTAACGTCATGGAACCATACACACCATTCTTGTGAAGTCCAGTGGTATGATCTCAGCCATCTTACGTTTTGTATGTGGGATAAAGGACATGTGGAACATGTCATAAACATTATACATGCATTATGCATGAAGCAATCAAATATTTCATAATTTAACTATATTTTTAAAGATGACCAAAATTAATAAATCATTATAATTAATTTAAATTATTAATTTAATTTGAATTTAATTAGTTTGAGTTAAAATTAGGAATGAACTCTGATCCGTATTAAATTGGTTTTTGTATGACGTTGATACTAACTTTCTAAAATTTTAAAAATTATAAGATAATCAAAAACATTTTAAAAATTAAAATTTTTTTAAGTTAAATTGCGTAAGAGCCATAGCTTAATATCTTGTGCTATTTTATTAAAAATTTCATACTAAAAAATCAAAATTATTTTTATTTTATTATATAAATTTGCAGCTAATTTTAAGATTATCATTCATTCTCATTTTGTAAATTATAATTTTTAATATATTTATATTAATGGAATTTGTAATATATCTATATATTGAGTGAATTGTTGATATTCTTTTTTTTTTTCTTCAATGGTATAGATAGTGACTCGGATTACATTCATAAGTTTTGCTAAAATTTGTATACTCATTTACCAACTATCATGTTAGTTTATCAACCATTATGATGCTTTAGTTTTGAAAGAGAGAGTGAAAAGATCTTTAACTTATACGAATTCTATCATTTAATATCCAATAATCATCATCTTGACTACTTTTCATGGAATTCAAATCTATAAGTCCGTAAGACATTAAATAATCTAACACCATATTCTTATCATAGTATTCCAAACTTTTGTCATTTAATTTAATTTACATAAATAAATATATAAATAATATTTAATAAAATAAATTAAAATTTATATTAACTGAAAAGTAATCAATGTACGTGTCACTTTGTCTTGCAATGGTTGGTCTATTACGTCACAACAAATTATTCGCGGGTGAGTTTAAAAATCACCGGGTGACTGACCAGGACAGCTACGTCTCAATTTAGGTACCTTCTATTGATGGTGCGTCCACCTATCAAATTGTATCAATTAGACACACAAGTCAGTCTAAAGTAAAATTAAAAAAAACTTTTATATTATTTTTTTATTAAATATGTGACATATTAAAAATAATAATCTAAAATAAGAATTGAATGTACAAACACTAAAATTTTTTAAAATAAAATTTTAAAAATTAAAAATTAAAAATTAAAAATTAAAAAATAATATTCTTTTAATTGAATCTAAACATAATTTGTACAGGCTTACCATATGGATTAAGACACCTGACGTTATTAATATTAAATATTTAGGTCCCGAGCGCTGTCGAACATTTAAAAATAAAAAAAGTGAACGAATATATTTATAAAGAAAAAGATATAAAGGAAAAAAGTGAATTTATTTATTTTTAAATCTTATAAATATGTAAAAGCTTGAACTGGGGGGGGGGGGTCTGGTTGGACGCTCGAGTTTCTTAAACAGCTTTCCCAGGGGCTCCAACTAATGATAAGAAGGCACGTGGCGATGTAAATGCTTCTTTAATCCTTTGCGCAGCGACCAGGCATTCAAATTTGTCGTGGCAGAGACAGAACTCTCTGACAGCGACTTCGTCGCTTTCTCTTCCCTGTCTTGTTTTGGCTTAGCCGCTCCCTCGGCTATTATGATATTATCTATATTGTAAAATAAGAATATTTATAACCTATTTCAAATAATTATAAAATTAAGAAAATAATAAAACAAATTTAATTTATATCAAACAATTTGAACCAACAACAATAAAAATCATCTTATTTATTTTCTTATATATATTTTCACAAAATCTTATTTATTGTGATTATTATTTACTTTCAATTTTATTTTATTTTATCTTTATTTTACTTTTATTTGTCATTGTTTATTTATTATTATCTTTATTTTCACCTACTAATGTGGATCATTTAGAAACAACTTCTCAACTAGTTAAAAATAAGACCATGTATTATTGGACCTCTCTAGATCTCGTATCTTAGCAAAATTTCTACTTAATGATGTTGTTATTTTTTTAATTTAATAGCTCAAAAATGCAAAACCATAGATAATAAAGGCACTAAAACAAACCCAAGCCAACAAGCTTATCCTATACTCCCAATTAGTAGAAGCCTTTTACCGTCAATGGCAAATTAAGCAGAACTATCAGAAATTAAAATAGACTCTAAACAAAAAGGATTAACACTCCAATGATGAAGGTTTGCATGTAATAAGGCTACTTTGACTAGTGATTGTCATTGTTTATTTATTATTTATTATTATCTTTTTATCTATTAACGTGGGTCATTTAAAAACATCTTCTCTATTAGTTAAGATTAAGACTGTGTATTATTAGACATCTCCAAATCTCGTGTCTTATCGAAATTTCTATTTAATGATTTTGCTGTTGTTATTAAATATCTCATTTATCATATCATATATGTTTTTACATAAAATATTTTAATATCATAAAAGACATGCAAGTATTTATAATTTTTATTTAAAATATATTATATATTTTGGGATAATTTAAGGAGTTAAGTTTGATAATTGCTTTTTTTAAATGGCTAATTTGGAGAAGTGTCGGAACCAAATTAGATTATTGTAATAATGGCAAGACCAGCTCAGCCGCTGGAGCCAACAACAAACGGACTCGAGTCCATATAATTTGGAGCAATCAGCAGCACCTGTTTTTCAATCGAACGGCTCTGATCTCGTCTCTTACAATTATCCCAGCAATACCCGAAACACCCAATCACACCTCTCACCTATTTCTTTTATTTTATAACTATTTCTTCTTTCTTTCCTTCTTTTGTCTTCATTTCAACGCCAACTAACAGCAGCAACAAGACTCGTATCTCTTTATCCATCTGCCTTTAACCTTTAATCTCTCTCTGTCTCTCCTCTCTCTACTCTGTAGACCCGACGTCGAGTTACCGGCGAGCGAAATCTTGCCGGAAATTCGCTCAGGTCACGGCGGATTCAACGTCGTCTCCGGTTTCGGTTCTCTGAATCGTCGCCAGTGCTGCAGAGTGGGGAAATTGTTGAAGCGAAGGACAATTCTTAAAAAATTCTCTCCGTCTATCTGAATGATTTTTTGTTTTGTTGTTAATTAATAACTAGGGATTGTGATTAGATAGAAGCAAACAAAAGGGGGGAAAAAGTACTGCTAAAAAAAATTCTCTCTCTCTCGCTGTCTCTGTCTTGGGTTGGTGAGCAAATAATAGCTTCTTCGCAAATGCAAAGCTAAAACGAGGTTCGAGTTGCGGTCACTCCTGCGAAGATCCTGGGTTCTATCTTCTTGTTCCTGCTTTAATCATTAACAAGTTTCTTCCTTGATCCTGTCTGGCTTGGTTTAGTCTCATTTCTTTGTCGGATTGTTCGCTTCTTTTGTTTCTCTCTCTCCCTCGGCAAATTCTGGATATTGCGCGATTCTGGCTGGGGGAGAGTGGAATTGGAGATGGAGGTGATGCGTACGGAGTTCTTTTGAGAGGTATGTATGTTTTTACCAATCGTGTTCAGTTAATTCTGTTGTAGAAAGTTTGTGACATTTTAAATTAAATTTTCAGGGGTTGTTGTTGTGTGAAAAGATGGGATTTTTTTGGGGTTAACTTTGGGATCGAGTTCTGAAATGGGAAGGAAATTGTTATGGTGATTGTTATTGGCGATCGTACCTTTTGTT
>JANITW010000006.1:70333079-70350429 GCA_027564335.1 Erythroxylum williamsii
CGAGTTCTGAAATGGGAAGGAAATTGTTATGGTGATTGTTATTGGCGATCGTACATTTTGTTATGTAAATTTAGCTCCATAGTTGACGAGCTCGTCGAATTATTCCAGAAAGATGGTTATTTTAAAGTTTGACGTTAAATGTTTGTCCGAATATTTTCTATAAATTTATGGAAATAAAAATTTAGGTTAGCCGAAAGGGTCTTTGGATGCTCTTCTGTTTCAATTTTTTCACAAAAAATTGATAATCTGGCGGTTGCAGTTTTGTTCTATTTCGTTTTTCACGAACCAGATGGTGCATTTTAGTGGCTGCCCTTTTGTCACCAAATTTAGGATTTTTTTTTTGTTTCATGGAATAACTGTTCCCATATCTTGAAGTTACAATTTTAACCCGTCACGTTCAATTTGATGCGCCAAAAGGCCGTTTTCCCTCCACCATCCTTAACCTACTTTCAGACAGTTTTTGCTAAGATCTCTTTGACATTCCTTGATTTCTCCATTATGACAAGTGACTAACTTTTGACTTCATTTTCAGGAGCATACATATGAGCAATGGACAGAGCCAGCAATTTTGTATTCATAAGCTGTATTTTACAATAGATAATACATTTTCTGAGACTGCACCATGCCGTTTGAGATAATGGATCATAGGGATGGTACAGCATCCTCCCATTTCTTTGATGACGTTGTTTTTCCTACTGAGGTATATTAGTCCATCCCAATTCGTTTTTCATATTTTTAGGTTCCTGTTGAGACAAGTATTTCCGTCTTTTGTTTATGTCTAAAAGTAGTTTGGTTGTGTGGGCAGAGACAAGTTGGGTTCTGGAAACATCATTCAATGCCTAGTTACCAAGGTTAGTGCCGCTGGGCATGCTTACTTTTGGGCTAGTTCTCTACCTTGATCATTAAGTTCGTTTTGTTAGTGGCCTGTGACAATGTGGCTCTAAATGCTGCCAAATGGAAGAACTTTGAATTTATTTTCATGATTAGGCATAATGATTAAGATAGTGAAGATGACTTCTCAAATTAATTGATCAGAGATTGACAATTTAGTTTCCCTGGGGTAGTAGATCTGGTAAATTGGTGATATGAGTACCATTTCTTTAGCATGTCTCTTCCTTAATACTTCTGTACATCAAACTTCAAAAGTGAGATATAAACTTTCACCTTGATTCTTTGTTGTTGTGTTGCATATTTTGTTTGAACTATTCTCAGATTTTTATGCTTTTTGCAGTTATTTGTATGATGCTTCTAGAAACTTTTTGTGTAAATCATTTTTAAAATATCATTTTTTTTCTAATGAAAACAGATGGAATGGTTCTAACTCATGGTAGGAATTTGGTTGCTTCATCACCTTTGGAGTCAATTTCACTAAATGGGTCAACATTAATTGATCGCTCAGAAGTGCCACAATCAATTCTTGGTGAAGATCAGAAAGAAAAATTACAGATTGATGAAATGAGGGCCAGTGCATACAAAACTGCAAGTAATTCTGTGGATCGTCATTCAGAGTCCTGGTCAAGTTTGTCTGGACAACATGCATCATATAGTTTGGGAAGAACTACGGCTGGTTATAGTTGTGCTCAGTGGGAGAGCAGTCTATTCTCAAGTTCATTATCTGATGTATTTGGTAGAAAGTGTAAGGCTCTTTTTCCAAATATGAGACTGTTCCATTTTGAATTGTGATTTCCTTTCTTTTCATATTCTCAGTGAGTTATAACTCACAATTCCTTGGCAAATTTTTATGCATGCCAATCAACACGGTACATAGTATTCCTTCAATTCCTTTTTCACTATTTTTTTAATCCTATCTCTTCATCCCTTGCACCTCATTATTTATTAAAATTTGAGAGTAATTATATGTTGTTGCTATCTAGAGGACTGACAATACATTCTACCAAATTATGCAGTGGTATTGGGGACTGATGTTCAATCTGATCAACCTGTTAAAACTGTTCAATCTCAGCAGAAGGAAGAAGAGCAGTTTGGATCTCTTGAAGAAATTGAGGCACAGACTATCAGTGATCTTCTTCCTGCGGAAGATAGTCTGTTTTCTGGGGTGACTGATGAGTTGGGCCATAATATTTCTGTATATAATCGTGATGATTTGGAAGATTTTGATATGTTTAGCAGTGTCGGTGGCATGGAATTGGAAGGGGATGAAAGCTCAAGTGTGCGCCAACGGAAATGTGCTTTAATTGGAATGGTTGCCAATGACAGAGGGTTTCGTAGTGGCTCGGTTGTTAATGGGCATCCTTCCAAATCAGTTTTTATCAGGGATATCAATAATAAAGTTGAAGATTTTGATCTGAAGGATCTTGTTGAGGTGCATGTTATTCCATACTGTTCTACAATTTACCTCAATCTGCTGAGTCAATGAACCTGTTTTATTTTAAAAGCTTGTTTAACATTTATTTTTTGTTCTCAGGGATATGGAGATAAAAAGACAGCCCAAAGTGCCTGGGGATCACTTCCGCTGAAGTCTACGAAAGTTGACCTACATCATTCTTTTCAAAATGTACATCTTGGGTTTTGGCAGTGCTGTTATTGGTTTCCTTGGCGTGTTTGTTTTGGACTATTTTATTTTTATAATTCTGCCTTTTGTCTTAGATTTTAACTTTGGGTTATTTGGCTTTGCTTCTATATCAGGAGAATCTACTGTGGAAGGATACAAACCAGGGCATTCTAGTGGTTTACAACCTTGATCCTTCTGTTTCAGATGACGAACTTCGCCATATTTTTGGTGCTTATGGAGAAATTAAACAAGTAAGAAGTTTAGTGGACACCATTTTGTTTCAAGTTTATAATGGGTAAAAGAAATTCCAATTTATAATTATTATCTGTTATTTGCAGGTCCACAAAGGCCCACACACTCATCAGAAATTTGTTGAATATTGTGATGTTAGAGCTGCGGAAACAGCCCTTTCTGCGTTAAACAGGACTGACATTGCTGGGAAGCAGATCAAGCTTGAACTAGGCCATCCATTTGGATCTAAATGGTATTGTAAAATTACACTAGTGGCTCTATTTGTTAACGGTGCTCCAAGTGAATATTGGTTTTTAGTTGGGCTTTGTTGGTTATTACTTCATGGGCTTCTCTACCGTTCTTTATTCTATAAAAATATTCTTTGTGCTCGATGTCTTTTTGACTTTTTAGCTTGTATCTTTGTTATGACTTATATTTCAGTGGTAGCTTTTCCAAGACGACTTCTGATTTCACTCTCTATTCCTTATTTTACCTGTGTTGCTTAAAAGCTGATCAGAATTCTTTTGCAGTTTGGAGCATGAGGAATGCAATCTATGTCAAAGCCCTGTTGATGATTTTTCCTCAAAGCGAATGGGTATGATACTTTGTTTTCAGAGCCTTCATTGTGAATGAGCTCAAGTTGTTTCACATATCTCAAAATTTTTCTTTGTCCTTGTAATAATCTTTGCCTGCAGTATTTTCTCCTGGTATAATTCAATCCAGCAACATGGATAATAGATCTACTCAGGTTTTACGTTCTGCTGTCCAGTCTCCTGTTGCTGCATTCCTGGAGGCTCGTCAGGGTTCTAGTGTGCCTAACAACTTGCCATTTCCAGCAACATTTGCATCTGTTGGCAAACAAATCAACCTTCATGAAACAAATCACTCATTGGATGAAATGAAATTTGGTGTGCAACGTGTGCTAAGTGTCCATCCTCATTCCCTCCCAGAGTATCATGACAGTTTGGCAAATGGTTTCACATACAGCTCTTCAAGTGTTATTGGAGGCATGGCTGGCAATGTTGGTTCGAAAATGACAGAAGGGATCAACAGCAGAAACATTGGAGGCATGGGCTTAAATGGCCAACTCTTTGAGATTAATGGAGGAGGTAAAGACAGATGATTATGATTTTCTCTGTGCTTCATTTTATGCACCTCTTTTAATCATTATATTAGGGGGAAAGATAGGTCTAATGCCAATGTTAAAATGCATAATTATGCATTTTATGTGTCTCCTTTAAGCCCAATGTCAGTTATGAAACATGACTTACTCTAAAGTCGTTAGTGATTATATGCTGAATGGTATAATTCTATAGGAAACACAAAAAATATGAACATAATATTATCTCTTATTAGTACTCGTTTGCAACCGATACATTTCCCTTATTTGTTTACAATTCACATTTACTGCTGCATTGCTACTGACATAATCAGACATGCACACGTGTTTGGGTGTTATTACTATTGGTATTGATATCTAGAATGCGAGGATGCAATCAACTCACAGGTTGATTGGCTTGGTAATATATTGATCTGCCTATTCAAATAAGAATTCACTGTGATGGCAGGGGGTAGATGGTTAGTAATGAAATGTGATACAGCAAGGCATGAAAGCATTCATTAAAAGAATATTGGAATTGTTTTTGGGTTTTGATTTGGGGTGTTCAAAATGAACTCTGTCATCTTTCTCATTTTACAATAACATTTGGTATTGACATTCAAGTTGATGCCCTCATTTTTATGTTGTTTTTGTTGTCACTGATTTTTTAATAAATGATACTTCTCTTTAGCTTTTGGATCTTCTGGAAATGGAAGTCGTACTCTTCCTGCGCATCAGTACATGTGGAACAGTGCCAACTCAAGCCAGCAGCATCATTCAAGTCACATGATTTGGCAGAACTCAACAACATTTACTAATGGTGTTCATACTCATCAGTTTCCACGTATGACTGGATTTCCTAGAGCACCTCCTATGATGTTGAACGCGGCACATGCACAACACCATGTTGGATCTGCACCATCTGTGAATCCCTCCTTGTGGGACATGCGACATGCTTATTCAGGAGAGTCTCCTGAAGCTTCTAGTTTTCATCTGGGTTCTCTTGGAAGTTTAGGTTTTCCTGGTAGCTCTCCACCACATCCTATGGAAATTGCATCCCGCAACATGTTCTCCCATGTTGGTGGAAATGGGCTGGACATGACTAACAGCACTGGTCTGCACACTCAGCAGATTCGTCATATTTTCCCTGGGCGTAACCCAATGATTTCAAGTCCAACCTCTTTTGATTCTTCTAATGAACGCATGAGAAATCTCTCCCAGCGTAGAGTTGAATCAAATTCAAATAATTCAGATAAGAAGCAGTTCGAACTTGATGTTGACCGTATTGTACGTGGTGAAGATAACCGAACAACATTAATGATAAAAAATATTCCTAACAAGTAAGTAAAATCCTCCTGGCCTTTTCAGCCGTTTCCTGCTTATATTAAAGGATCTTCAAAGCTTTTTAAATTATGCAATCTCTTGAAGTTTTGTCAAACTTGACTCATGAATTCTCAAATGTTTTGTGTCTCTCAGTTGTTAGGCGTTCTGATAAAGAACTGATAGTAATTATCTGCATGTACTGTTATGCTGGATGGGAAGTTGCCTTTTCATCTTATTTCCCTCTCTAAAAAGCATGGTTCATCCGGGGTTTTCTAATTTGTTTGTACCATTTGGAAATCATATTTCTGAAAAATCTAATTGCTTGAGTCTATCATGGTCTTTTGGCGTGGTATCCAATTTGACCAGGTTTACATCATAGCCCTTTTACTACAGAAAGTTTCCATAAAAGGATCATTTTGTGGTCACCAATTATTCAGACGTCTAAGTACTGATTTTGGACATTCTGCTTCTCTGCTCTTTGGCCTTCCTTATAAATTATAATTTCCATCTGTTGACTTTTGGTTTGTGTAGATACACATCCAAGATGCTACTGGCTGCAATTGATGAGCATTGTCGAGGAACTTACGATTTTCTTTATCTTCCAATTGACTTCAAGGCAAGTAACTTTTTGGGGGATTGACCCTTCTCACTTTGGGGTCTCTTTCTTGTTTTTTCTTCAAATTTTTGGTGAAGTTGTTCAGGTGGTCTGGGCTATTGCTGCTACTCATTCAGTGCCCTTCATGCACACTTGTATATACTTATTAGCCATCATTATCCAATTTATTCTACTGACAAATATTGATTAAACAGAATAAGTGTAACGTGGGATATGCATTTGTGAACATGATCGATCCTCAACAGATCATTCCATTTTACAAGGTACGGTTGAGGTTTTAGTCAATTGAATTGTTCCATTTTATTCCTTTCTGTGACAAAATATCGAATCCTCTTTCCATCTTTGTCCATTCAGAATACAAAAGTTAACATGATAAGAAAATCTCTTTTTCAGGCTTTTAATGGCAAAAAGTGGGAGAAGTTTAACAGTGAGAAGGTGGCATCTCTTGCTTATGCTAGGATTCAAGGGAAAGCTGCTCTTATTGCCCATTTCCAGAATTCAAGCTTGATGAATGAGGACAAACGCTGTCGCCCAATACTCTTCCATACAGATGGTCCAAATGCTGGTGATCCAGTAAGATGTTTGCAGTTTCCTTGATAATTTCAAAGAATTTCCTTTGTAAATCTGGTTGTCCATGCCATTTACATTTCTTCATAATTTACTGAAGCAAAATTGTCTATGCCGCGCAGGAGCCCTTTCCTATGGGTGCAAATATTAGACCAAGATTGGGTAAGCCTCGAACAAATTGCAGTGGGGAGAACCACCCTTCAACATTGGTCGGTGGGGAGGACTCTTCCAATGCGACAGACTCATCATCAGGTGGCGATTGAGCAATCTGCTTTCCACCTGACACTAACTATATAAACCTCTACAGCATTGAAAAAATGCATCCACCCCGACTAGGTCTCTGGGTGGCCTGACAAATCTGTTTTTGGCTATAGAGAAGCACTTTTTGATGAATCACATTTGGAGCCAGGTGAGTTGCTTCCAGGTCCTTTTTGTTCCTCAAGAAGTTCTGCTACCTTTTTTCCACTTATGAGTGTAGAGAAAATGGCTTAATGAAGGCTGAAAGTTTTGGATTGTCATGACTGAACAGAATTATGTACAGAAGTTCTCTCCAACTATGCATGACTTGATCGATGATTGATCTGCACTTCGGTTTCAATTTTGTATCTTATTTCTTCCTTTTTTGGTCTCTCTTACTATGATTTTTCGAGTCATTTGCTGATTCTGTTTCTGATCCTACGCCTGGATGCCCTTTCTCAAGGAAGAACAGCAATACATTTTCATTGTAACATCCCGGTTGTAGAAATTTTTGAAGTGCTCATATGCTGTCAATGAAATAACGTTTCTTGCCATTATTTTATTCCCATTCCTTGTCAGTGCTCATACTTCACATCTTGCTAATAAAACCCATCTTGCTACTAGCCATTGCCATCCTTAAACTAAAGAAAAGTTATCATTGTGGGACTTTATATGTGATGTGCATGCATGAATCCGTTTACTATTATTAGCCATTTTAGTATGATCGAAAGCCCAAAGACATTGTTAACAAATCCGGGTTATGCTCTGGATATTTGATGTATGAACTTATGTGATTCATATGTCCCTATACTCAAGCTTCTCCAGCCAGCTCTGTTTCTGACATAGTCATGTGCTTACTCTTTGGAGAAACAAAAGTTGACAAATGTTTTGAGGCATTCTGAATACCAAATTGCAAAATATGTGATCTTATAATTTGGGTTATTTGAAAACAGCCTTTATTAATTAAGAGTAAGATTGTAAATTATTAAATTTTTCTAAACTTCTCGTTTCAGCGAAAATTTTACAAAGTATTGTTGTAAACAATTATAGCATAAATTTCACTAGAATATTAACTTATTAGAATCAATTTTGAATTATTTATGATTTCAAATTGAGTAAATTTTAGAATTTAATTTGAATTTTTTAAAGTAAAAATTTTCAAATGAATATTAATTAAAGTTCAATCAGTTATATGTTTTTCTACTTTTTTATTACAAATATCACGTCGCCATTTTTATTTGAGATGAATAATATATAGAAAATTTATTGTGAATAAATTGAAAAACTTGTATAAATAATAATAGTAAAAAGATTTGAACTCAACTAATTAATTAACAATATACAGAATTGATTGAAAAGAATAAATAAAAATAATATTTTTTAATTCTCTTAATTATGTCACATAATACAAATTAAAAATTAAAATAAAAGAAAAACTAGTAATTGGCAAATATTATAATAAGATAATAATTAATAATATTATTATTTATTAGTAGTAGTCATTTCTCATTACCATTCCTAAACGTGGTTATTCTATATTAGTGTTTCAAAAGCTCGTCCATTTCCCCATTTTCTGGCGGTCGCCGAGAAGCAGGCCAACCGCAACGAAAGGCGTGCACTGTACAAAACCTTACACACACACACACTCACGCGCGACACAAGACTAAAGAAATAGCCATAATGAGTATGACTCCTCCACCCCTCAAGAAGCCCAAACCGGAGCCTAACGACGGCGGCGGCGACGACGGCCATGACACAACGGATAAACCGAAGTCGGTGCCCAAAGACGAGACTAAAGGAGGAGGCCAAACTGAGGATGACGACGGGGAAGTTCCAGAGGAGGCTGTCGTCGCCTTGATCGAGCACCGTACTCGTGAAGTTGAACATCTTAGACGACGAATCGCGTATTACAAATCTCAGGTTATCTGAGTGTTTATTTCGTCTGTTTCATTGTTCCTTACTAGTAAAATCGTTTATTTGCTGGGCTAATGCCGTGCATTTGTGTTTCTGATTCGCCAAAGTTTGATTTCGTCTGTTTCTTTAAGTGGGAAGTTAGGACTTCTTATTTCTGAATTGGACTTTCATTTTTTAGTGGTTATTTGGGACATTTCATATGCCTAAAGGCTTTTTATGTTGCTTATAAAATTTATATGTAGGAGTTTGTTTGCACTATATCTGAAAGCGGCAGTGCTAATCACATGAGTAATGCAGCTTGTCGAAGCGGAGAAGAAGTTGAGTGATTCACAATTGCAATTGGCTCGTATACGTACTAGAAACAAGGGTGTGCCATCATCTACAACTATTAGGGTGGAAAATGCATCGAACAGCCCCATACGTGTTAGTGATGGCCCCAAAAGGAACCAGCCTCAATCAAGAACTGAGCTTGTTATTCCTTCTGTTGAACCAAAATATTCAAACCCTGTGAAATCTTTTGGGTCACCTGCAAAAGTTCCCGTTGGATCTAATTCTCATCCAAGTCCGTCTACCCACCCCAGAACCTTTGCAAAAGTAAAATTGGAAAATGATGGCGGAAATTCTTCTGATGTTGAAGTTTTCGAGGTCCAGGATAGAGGAAGAAAAAGGAATTTGGGTAAAGCAGTTCAACTTTTGATGATCTGTGTGCTTTTATTACTTTATCTAAGATCGCATTTTGAGTCACTTTGCCATATTACTTACTTTCAACTTCTGGATTAGATGTTTCTGGGATTTAGTGAATGCTTATGTATGTTTCAGAAGAGCAAGAGCACAAGGAATTGATTCCTTTGGTGTGTAGTAGCTCTTCCCCATGCACAATCCGTTGCCATGCAAGCAATCACATTGCAAGTCAGCACAAGAGGAAGCTGAGAAGTATTGCTTTATGTCCAACAAATCATGAACTTTTTGTTACAAGGTATTGAACTTGATCACTTGGTTACGGGGAAAAAAATCTTAAATTAAATGGCTTATGTGATGAAAATACAAGACATGAATGGATAGCATGTTGACAAAAAATGCTTCTTCCGCTTATCCTTGAGATGATAATGATATGGATTACTTATGTTCCTTTATAAAAAACATAGTTTTTGTTGTCTTCTGATAGATTGGAATTGGTGGTGCCTTCTGCTAAGCTTGAGAATAGTATTAAAATGGATCATTTCTGTTATTCTTCAGATGCAAACAAATGGACAGTTCCCATTAGATTTGCATCCAATTGTTTTAGATGTGATAGAATTAAGGCTTTAGGAAATGGTCAGAAGGTAGGGTAGATTCAATTGGCCGCTGACAACCTATGAAATACAATTATTAATGAAGTAGTTGAATATGTATATTGTCAGTTTCTGTACAAATTTGACTATTATGCCAAAGAGATTACTGTTTTAAACTTGTGCAGATGTGCGAACACACACAGAAGGAACTTTGTAGCACTGTTCTCCTTCCTTAATTTAATAAGTCTGACTTCTCTCATATTTTTGATACATGCAGTTCTTTGGATGGAATGGTCAACTTATGGCAAATTCAATGTCGGGGGTAGGTCTAATCTGTTGTTAAATTTAAGACAATAATCTTGGAATTTTGTATTGTATTTACTTATTGTTTACCTACTATGTGAAGTGGATATATATTGGTTGGATTTGAACAAAAATGTCTGATACTATTTGACAAGTCCAGTGGTTAAACTATATTCTCTTTCAGAACAAGACTTTGCACAAATGCAAGAAGAAAGATGCTACTTAAGTTTTTAGCCAGTGAAAATTCTATTTACATGATAACTTTGGATCAACTGGATAAAATCTAAATATTGGGTTGACATAGCTTTTCGGAAATCTATTGAGAGCATTTGCTACCACACTGAACTATATTACTTACGAAGGTTTTGTCTAAGAGGCATCTAAATATGTGTTAATTATGAGTCATCACCAACAGTGGAACTTTACAATGTTTATGCTGAATTGAGCAGTCCTTGTACAACTTCATCTCTTTTATCTCTATGTTTTTTGAATGTCCTATTTTTGATGCTGAGTATTAATAGCATCTAATTTCACTAAATGGACTTTTTAATTTGTGATGTGGAGTTGCCTATCTTGCACTGTAACTTTATTCCATTTCTTCTTCTTTGTATTATAGATCAAGTGCCTCCATGATTAGTTCCACAGATTGCATGTCTCAAAAGCATAGGTGGCCAGAAGATATAGCTTGGCATCCACTTGGACATAGTCTATTTTCTGTTTATACGGCAGATGGTGGGGATTCTCAGATTTCGGTCCTGAATTTGAATAAAGCACAGGGGGTATGGATCAGGATTAACATGTATTTCTGCATAATTTGCTGGCACTGTTATAGATTTAAATCAGAAGACGTACTTTGTCATTAGTGGTGTAGCAGTTGACGTCTCTTGTGTCAGTCCAGTGATGGCTATATAATCATTGCACTTCCTTGTCTAAAAGCACAATTCATCGTTTTGTTAAACAAGGTCTGATACCTAATTTCATATTGGCAGAGAGCCCGTGTAACATTCTTAGACAAGAAGCCTCATGTTAAGGGCATCATCAATAGCATCATATTTTTGCCCTGGGAAAACTCCTCCTTTGTCACTGGTGGTAGTGATCATGCTGTTGTACTTTGGAATGAGACAGATGGAGAGAACTCATGGAATCCAAGGGTGTTACATAGGGATCAACATTCTTCTGCTGTCATGGGAGTTGCTGGGATGCATCAAAAGCAGGTTATATTATCTGCTGGGTCTGACAAGAGGATCATTGGGTTTGATGCTCATGCACGAAAAGCGAATTTCAAGCATCAGTTAGATAGTAAATGCATGAGTGTTCTGCCAAATCCATGTGACCAGAACCTATTCATGGTTCAAACAGGGTAAGAAACATTTAACTTTTTGGACCTGGTTCTTGTCAGCTATATCTGCTGATTATAACTTTCCTTCCTGAATCGACCTATAAATATATTGAACTGAATTTGTCATCACATTTACATACTACTGCTCTGGCATTTTTATTGTCAATATTGCATATGGCCAGAAACTCTTCAAACATGGAAGACAAATGTGATTTTTGTTTTTCCAAATATAACATTGTTGTGGAAGCATATTTGATTGGAAATAATTTTGTCTTTTCAAATTAATGCTTTGTTATGATGATTTCTCTGTGGTTGTTTACTGCTTGGAAGTTTGAATGATTGTATGTCCACCTCTGCAGGACTCAAATGAAGCAGCTCAGGTTGTTTGATTTTAGGCTGAGACGAACAGAAATCCATGCTTTCGGTTTTAAGCAAGAAAGCAGTGATTCTCAGTCAGCTCTTATAAATCAGGCTTGGTCTCCTGACGGTTTATACATCTCATCTGGTTCAGTAGACCCTGTGATCCACATCTTTGATATCAGATACAATTCTCAAAAGCCTTCTCAGTCCATAAGAGCCCATCAGAAACGCGTGTTTAAAGCAGTATGGCATTCCTCGCTTCCACTTCTGATTTCAATATCATCTGATCTTCATGTTGGATTACATAAGATCTGACAATTCTGTAATCGAGTCAAGTCCCTGAAGAAGAATTCTATTGAATCCTATGCTTCTGAGTTTTGCTTCTGTCCTATCTTGCTTCAATCTGCAGTACTGAAACTTCCAAGAGGAGCCACTTATACAAGAGCAATTTTGGTTGACCAGTAATGTTCTTGCATTCAATATAGGCTAGAGAACACGGTTCAGGAGTGAAAATTGATATGTTTTGTGGATCACGATATAACACTCTCAAGTAAACCAGCCACAGAATCTCAATTTCATTGTATCTCCCAATTTCCATTTAAAACTTTTAAGAGTGAAAGAGTCGAATAGAAAATTTTTTCAATATCTCGGAACCTCCCATTTTACAGCATATTTGATATACTAGCTTGAGCCCTCGCAGTTGAATCCTGCCAAGTCAAAGTGGTCTCTGCATGCTGAAGAGCTTTGATATGTATAGCTTATCATATGTCTGCTTCCCATAAGCGCTATTTTATGAATACGAGTTGTCATTGAAGCGTGTAAGTGATTCCTTTTTCTTGCTTCAAATTTCATTCACACAAACGTGTGTTGTGGCCTTTTGTTTGGGATCGTGTCACCGGACGATGTACTTGCAATTCTAAATTGCCGAGAGGACGTGTGTGTTTCTTCTTGTTCCTGGATTTACCTATCTTGTAAGAATTTGATTGTAACTCCCAAAGGGAGTCATCACCTTGCAACTCAAAGGGAAGTTGCCTACCAAGATTTTTTGATATAACATTGCTTGTTTTTATTGACAATGATTTTCCTCCTTAAATAGAGGTTACAAACAAGATAGCAATTCATAATTTGCGGAAATAATTCAAAATTCAGTTAGCCTATTCATAGGACTAAATTAAGGAAACATAAAAGAAATTAATAAAGGCAAAATTTTCTGCCCAATCTTCCTTTGATCTTCATATTTGATTGTCGCCATTAGCACGATTCTTATGCCTAACATATTGTTGCCCCATAAATGCATCTACAAATCACTCCTTTTGGTGTCAAAAAGCTTGTCCTCAAACTTGAATTCAAGATAAAGAGTGCAGAATTGCTGTAGGTCTTCCCAAGTGACATTCTCTGTTGCTATCCACTCCATTGCACTAAGATTTCTCAACGGCCACAATTCAACCTGGACTTAATAACTAAGCCAGAGATAGTAAGAACGCGTCCGTCCTTAATAGGCGGTAATGTAGGAGTTGTGGTCGATAATTTGCTCTTCAATTTTTTGAGGAGAGAAACATGAAAAACAGGATGGAGTTTGCAATCTTGAGGTAGTTCTAATTGATAAGCAACACTACCTATCTTTTTAATCATCACAAAAGGACCGTAAAATTTGGGAGAGAGTTTATGAGAGGTGCCCCGCTAATAATTTCTGACGATATGGATGGAGCTTCAACCACACATAATCACCAAGAAAAAATTCTACTTCACGATGTGCTTGATCATAGGCAATCTTCATACGATTTTGAGCTTGTTGGAGTTGAAACAGAATTTCTTTTAATGCCTCATCTCGATCAAATAGTGCTTGATCCACAACATCTACCCAAGACAAACCCCATGTACATGGTGTCAGACCCGAAGGTTCTCACCCGTAGACAACTTTGAATGGAGAAGTTTTAAGAGTTGTATGATAGGATGTGTTATAACAAAATTCCTCCCATGAAATCATTTCCACCCATTTCTTTAGACATTCTCCTGTGAGTCAATGTAAATACATTTCGATGGTACAGTTAACAACCTCCGTTTGACCATCGAATTGTGGGTGATAGGCAGAAGAAAACTAAATTTGGTGCCATTCAATTGAAAAAGTTCCTTCAAAAAATTACTAGTAAATAGAGGATCGCAATCATTAACAATAGATTCTGGAATACTGTGTAACCTTACCACATTATGGAAGAATTTCTTTGCTACTGTAGTCACATGGTACGGGTGTGACAATGGTATGAAATGGCTGTGCCTGGAGAAGTGATCCACCCCCTCTGACAATGTCGACTTGCCTATTGATTTTGGCAAATCATCAATGAAATCCATTGAGACGTCATGCCATATTTGCGTGGGAAGTTGTAATGGCTGTAATAATCTAGTTGGACTAAGATGTTCTGCCTTGTTACGCTGACAAATGGAACAGGCGGTCACATATTCTGTGATAGCAGTTTTCATACCCAACCAACAAAATTTGCGACGAATTCATTATAATGTTTTTTGAATCCCTTCATGAGTGGAGTCATGAAAACCTGCCAATATAGTGGAAATTAAAGATGAAGTTGGCAGCATGGAGATCCTATTTTGATGCTCTTTTGGATTTCTAACAAAGTATAAGAGTTCTGAATTTCAGCTTTGATATCCTCTAACAATAACATGTTGGGTTGAGATATAGCAAACAACACACTAGTGTCTTCATTCTTCTGAGACAAAGAGTTAGCTGCAGTATTGGTTCTACCCATCTTGTATTCAACTCTGAAGTTAAACCCCATCAGCTTACTTAACCAATGATGTTGTGGAGATGTTGTTAAGCGTTGCTCCAACAGATTCTTGAGATTGAAATGGTCTGTCCGAACAAGGAAGGCACACCCCTATAAATAAGGTCTCTAATGCTATACTGCCTTTGCTAACCTAATAAGTTCTAGCTTATAGGCTGCGAGTTTGTAGTGACGTTCTGCTAACTTACGATTAAAAAAAGAAATTGGTTGCCCTTGTTGTTGAAAAATCGGCCCAATTCTTATGCCTGAAGCATTACATTCAATGACAAATTCATCATTGAAGTCGGGTAGTTGTAGTACTGGTGCTACCACTAAGGCTTGTTTAAGGGACTCAAAAGAGGCAAGAATAACCTCATTCTATTGGAAAGATTGGCGTTTGAGCATATTTGTTAAAGGAGCTACCAGCTGCTTGTAATCGTGGATAAACTTGCGATAATATCTCGTCAATCCTAAAAATTCTCGTAAAGCCTTCAAGGATTGTGGTTGCGGCCAATCTATGACCGCCTGTATTTTATCAAGATCCATTGAGACCCCTTCCGCAGACACCACATGGCTAAGATAAGACACTTGTGCTTCACCAAGCGAACACTTCGATTGTTTTAGGAAGAGTTGATGGGCTCGTAGCAGTTCGAAAATGAGTCTCAAGTGAGATAAATGAGTATCCCATGTATTGCTGCTATACACCATAATATTGTAAAAAAAAAAGGAACAAAGTGACGGAAATGATGTCTGAATACCTCATTCAGTAAGGCTTGGAAGGTGGATGGAACATTAGTTAGCCTGAAGGGCATCACAAGAAACTCGTAGTGGCTACGGTGAGTTCTGAATGCTCTTTTTTCCACATCATTTACATCCATGCGAATTTGATGGTAATCGAAACTGAGGTCTAATTTGGTGAAAATTTTTGCTTCATGTAATTCATCAAGCAACTCGTCAATCACTGGGATCAGGAATTTGTCTTTTATTTTCTTGTCGTTGAGCTCTCTGTAATCGACACAAAAACGCTATGTCTCATCTCGTTTTCGAACTAACAAAACAAGTGATGAAAAAGGCGAATGACTTTATCTAATAATGCCCTATTGCAACATCTGCTCACAATGTCTAATTTTAATGCTTTCTAGATATTAAGTTTATATATGTTCACTCTAAAATGTTAGGATTAAATTTGTCAATCGGTGAAAAAGTTAAGAATTGACAGTAACCCTTTTGGCTAAAAAAATGAACCTTTCTCGATAGCTTAACCTTGTACTGGTCCTACCTCATCAAAATATGGCATACAAGCCTACCGACTAGCATGTTACCAACTAACAACTATGTTGAAGATTGACAAGAGAAAAGTGAAAATGCCACATAAGCATCAATCGAACCTATAAACTTAAGCTCTCCCTGAGATTAGTGTACTTGAGATCGAAATGAGTTTTCAGATTTTGTATAAAAAATTAAAAAGAAATAAAGGAATAGAAGAAAGTTGAGTTTTAAAAAATAAGAAAAGATACAAAAAAAAGACAAAAAAGAAAAACATACAAATTTAACATTTGCTATAGATAAAATACATGTTTTATATATTACTCTAAGATTAATCAAATTTAAATACAAATTATATTAGTTTTATACATATAAATGCCTCCTTTTTAAATAATTTTATTTACAAGATTAAAATAAAATTAAAATAATTTATCACATTGTTATTGAGTATTATTTGTCAATAAGCCCATCACTTTGTGCTCATTTTGTTAGTGCTTACACAAAGTTTGTTAAACAGTTGATCATCTTCTCCACTTTCTTCTTTTATCTCCTTCGGATGCTTCTTTATTGTGTTAATTATAAAAAAATCTCAAACTTTTATCAATTTTGTAATTAACTCGAATTTTAAATATTGACGATTAAATACTTCAACTTTCAATTTTTTTAAAATTTTATCTTAACATTAATATCTTTCTTAGTTTGATGACGTGATTTGTCACTTGTTAAACACTTATATAAATCATATTTAATTAAACTAGCTAATTAAGTTTGTTTAATTAAACTAACATATTAAGTATAACTAAACTACATCATTTTTGGACCGAAATTCCTAAATTAAACCATGAGTCTCGAATTCAACCACAGTCCTCATCGTTAACAATCTCATGTCCCTCACTTCCTTCAACACCAATATGTGCCAAAACTCCACCTTCTCTGGCTTCCTTTCTCATCCACTATTCAAAAACGAACATCACCCTGCAACAAACCCTCAAAGAAATATTAGTCACACTTTGAGTTTTGGTGAAAAAAAATCCCCCTGCAACTACCTGGTCTTTGGCTTATCTGAGGTTCTTAAAGTGTCCGCTTGCTCTTTAAGGATTTCCAACAAAAGTTTATGATACAAATTGGGACTTGATCTTGGTTGATGCGCCAACAGGGTATCACAAGAAGCTCCAGGGAGGATGATGGTGATATCTACGTTGAGATTAGTGGCAAAGAACAGGGAACAATCCCAAAATGACATAGTTTAGTTATGTTTAATCAATCAATTTAATTAAATGGCATAGTTTAGTTAAATTTAATTAGTTAGTTTGATGTGTATAAATATTTAGAGATTCTGAATCACGTAATAAGTCTCATTAATAATCTTAACAAAGATACTACTGTTAAGTTAAAATTAAAAAAATAAAAAATTTAAATATTTAATTGTTACTTTTTTAAATTTGAGTTAAAATTATACAAAATTGACAAAAGTTTGAGATAGTTTTTAATAATTAACCCTTATTTATTATTATTATTATTATTGTTATTGTTAT
>JANITW010000006.1:70361662-70382750 GCA_027564335.1 Erythroxylum williamsii
TATTATAAATCTTTAATTTATCTCAAATAATAATTTTTTAATATTATATATATTTTCATTCCATCTTATAATAAATATTTTATTCTATTAAAAAACTTTTGTCCAATCAAACATGGCTTTTTTTTTTTGTTACTCAAGAAGTATTTTAAGAACGTCCCAACTATAAGAAGGTACCTTTAAGTCATCAACTCTTAGACTAATTCTTGCTCAAGTCGGGTAGATTCTAAGGAGGTTCAAATTTACGATCTCACTTAAATTAAAAGAGTTCCTTACCAATTTACCTACGCGTTAGTCAATAGTTAAAAAAAGACTTGATGACTCATTTTTAGTTAAAGAAAGACTTGATGACTCATTTTTTCACGCAAAGTAAAAATATGCCTCCATATGAGACATTGATGGTTGTTTTGTTGTGCTTTTAGGTGTTGAGTACCAAGCAAAGATGGTGATTGGAGCACTGGACAATGGACATGCTAGGCTATAGGCTTCGGCTTTTGCTGGGTCAGGTTTTGAGCATGTTGGGACCCCATTGTCTTCTCCCCCATTGCTGGCCTCTATGCAAAGCATGACTTTCTTATTGAGTTCCAGCATAAAAGTCAGTATATTGTCTTCTTGATAACAGCAATCCAACCTCATGATTGTCACATTCGTAAAGACGACGGCTTAGGAACTGGGACATGATCTTTTTTTTTTTTTTTCTCATCTATCCTGTCTGAATTATGTTTGACTTTATTTTAATCATTTATTTATACAAGATTTACGTATATAATTGAGATTAAGTGAGATAGAATTGGGGCAAGGTAGAGGGAACATAGGATTTGAAAGGTTAGAAACTAAGAAATACAAATTTCTTTAATTATTTTCATTCTAATGCCTAAATTTTTAAATATATGTTATTATATTCAGTCCATTAATATTCTGTAATTATTCAAATTATCAAATAACAAGTATTAAAGATTTATAACCTCAGGGGTTAAAAATAAAATTTTTAAAAATCTTTATAATAGTTTGATAATTACATATTTTAAATAAATCACAAAAATTTCTTTAAAAATGCGTTTTATAACACTTGAAAAATACCTTAAAAATAACTTATAAAAGTTATAAACCGAAACTTTAATACTTACAACTTCTCCATATTTCCCTCATTTATTGCTAAGATCAAAACATATAAAATGAATTTAATAGACTCGTGTAATTTAGAGAAATCTAATAATACATAATTTTTTCATTTATTGCTAAGATTAAAACATATAAAATGAATTTAATAGACTCCCGTAATTTAAAAAAATCTAATAATACGTAATTTTAACTCCACCTCACAAGAAGATTGCTCCAATAAAATTTTATAATCCAACTTAGTTAATTACCATTCAAGTTCCCAGAAATTCTTTAATTGATATAGACAAAGATATGGTCATTGTTTTATTTACATTTTGAGCTTTCTTCAACGTCGTTGAAGCGCGTTGAATTGTCTCAAGCCCGCAGTGAACGTTTGTTTTAACTCCTGACAGGCCCCAACCAATCTCATAAAGCCAGCGCAACATTCAGGGGCTCAAAAGTAAATTCATACTAACTTAAGTGTACTTTATGGGATCTCCACCAACTATCTAATGCCAGCTCGAGTTCCCAAAGGTCGAATTACAAACAAAAAGTAGACTGCTCCGCATCAGATCCTAGCCTTGTACCAGTTTTCTTAGGACCGAATGCCAAACGAAGACGCGCTTTCTACAAACGCGTTTTTTCAAAGTAAGGTAACTTCTCTTCTTCCGCTTAGAAAAAGAGTCGAAACTTAAAAGGGAGGCCTTTGACGGACCACAAATGTGTTGGTATTATATATATATTTATATATATATGTATGTGTTTGTATGTATACGCTCTGTTTTGGACATTGCTCTGTTTGGATTTTGATTGATTTGATGTTTTGAGAGCTAAGAAGCTGCGTCGCTGCTTTTAGAATCGAGTGAAATGGGGAACTGTTGCTCCGACGCCGCCGGTGGTAGAGCCGCCGTCGGCGGTACTGCACTCGCTGCTTCCGGCAACACTACCAACGAAGCTGTCGATTACTTTCTCAACGCTCGCGGCGTTCCTAGCTGCTCCGCTCAGATCGAGGTCTTCTATCTACGCTTCTATGTCCCTGTTTGTGTATGATTTTCAGTTATTCTAATTTTGTACTGCCAGAGAATGTTTCGGGGTTTAACTCGGTAGAATTTGAATTTGGACCTGTTATGAATCTGGAGAAGTTATGGTAGCTTGCTTGGAGTGGTGTAGTGTGGGTAAAATCAAGATCATGGTGCTTCTAGGAGTAGCATTTTGCAGTGTTTGAATGCATCTAGTGCTTAGCTTTAAGTTGCCTCTGGGTACTTGAAGCGATGAAAATATCGCGCCTTCAAATTTCGGTTTCGTTTACTGTTTATTTGATCAAGAAACATGGTTTTTGATTCCTGTGATATAGTTTTTCAAATCAATAGCTTAGCTCAAAATTAGTATTGCCTTCTGCCAAGCTTCATTGAGAGCGTTGAGTTGTTGCGTGCTGTAACAAATGTTATATTCTGTTTAAGCTTATCTCGTTGTTCGTTATTGAATTTGACTTTGAATGCGAATACAAGATTTTGATTGTTTAATTTGCTCTTCGAGTCTTCAGTATTAACTGCTTTGTTTGGGAACTGTGGCTATGCAGTTATCCTTTTCTGCCACAAACTTGCGTGACCGGGACGTACTTTCGAAGGTTGGTCTCCGTGCTGTTTTATATATTCAAAACAGTTATCCGATTTCCATCTGTAGCTTAATAGAGAATGGGCGAAATACATTAGGTCTTAATAGAGAATGGGCGAAATACATTAGAGGTCAATCAAAACTGCATTATGGGCTTGGAACTTTTGATTCTTCAATTTGAAGCTCCCTTTTAAAAGAGGCGTTAAAGTCCAGAATTCTCTGTGTCTTACCACTTCATGTTTGTTTAGTTGTTTCTCATCTTCTGCAGTGACAGTGTTTATTAAATTGGGAACTTAATGTTGAATTCGACAAGATTTGGCTGAGATAATTGGAGATGTTGTGCATAACATGTAACTACAGATATATTTGGAAGAGCCATCCATCTGTTTGTAATTGTATAGGTTTTAAAATTTTTTATACTACATCATTTCATTTAAAAAAATTTCCATCACTTCATATCAGATTTGATGGTTGCTTGTGTTTCATATATGATTATCTTGAAGCTGCACTGCCAGTGAACATAACAGCATGTCTATTCAATTAGTTTAATCTACATACTAGGTATTAGGGGACATGTGTATCTTAGTTTCATGCTTCTCAATACTTACTGTTAATGAAATCGTCTTTAGAGTGATCCTATGGTCGTTGTTTACACAAAAGCAAAAGATGGAACTCTTACTGAAGTTTTCCGCTCGGAAGTGGTTCTCAATTCATTAAATCCTACGTGGATTTTAAAACATACTCTTACGTACCAGTTTCAAGTTTATCAGATGTTATTGTAAGTCTACATTTTCTAGTTCTTCACATTTCTCCAGTAAGTTTGCACCCTTTGCTCATTGTTGTGCAATATGTTACATTTACTGCAGATTTCGTGTGTACGATGTTGACTCTCAGTTTCACAATGTAGATGTAAAGGTATGTTCTTACTGCTATGGACTTCTGTCCCTTCCCTCTTGTTGTGTTACTTTATTATAATTTTGTTTCATTTTTTATTTTATGTCAATGTATTTATTATAAATTGTTTCATTTTTTATTTTATGTCAATGTATGTCATCTTATAATCTACCAACAAAAGTTGAGGCATATATTTTACTGTGACTATACCAATCAAAATCAACAATAGAGCATTTAATTTTCTTGCTTGGTCCAGTCTATTTTCACTTCATTTTCTTTCAAAGTTGATAGTCAAAATCAAGAAATATGAGATGTGAAATTATATTAATGAATATTACAACCTATGTATGAATTTAAGCTGCAATTATTTTATGCCTTTTCTGTTACTATTTAATTTAAGTGTTGCATATTTTAGGAAATGAATGGTTTTTATTGAATGTGGAAAATGTTTCATCCTCACAAGTTAGATGTGACTAATCAAACAATTTAATGAATGCAGATGCTTAAGCTTGAAGAGCAACAGTTTCTTGGCGAAGCATCTTGTGCATTGCCTCAGGTATAAAATGAAGATGTCTTTTTATTCCTTTATTGTTGTAGCATTATAGATTGACAACCACCATTTGTAGTGTCATAACACCGTTGCACTACTGCCTAATGTTACGAACTACAGATGCAACATCTAAATAATCTGATAGGCTTTTGAACACGTATCACTATGAATATTAAGCTAGTTTCATCTTTCTGTTTGTGCAGATTGTTATTAAACCAGACCGGACGCTGACCTTGCCTCTCGTACGTAGAGAAGATTCTACTTTGTCAAGTCACCAAGGACATTGTGGTCAATTTATTGTACATGCAGAGGAATTGATTAACTCAAAAACGACAACAGAATTGATATTGAGGTGTTCAGATCTGGAGCACATGGATCTCTTCTCCAGAATTGTATGCACTACTGGGTTGTTATTATTCTTTCTTTAATTAAATACATTATGAGGAACTAGATATGATACTTTTTTTTTGGTCTTTTTTTTTTTTGGTCTTTTTTTCGCATGAAGGATCCTTTTTTGGTTATCTCAAAAACCGTTGAGACAGGGCCACCCATACCTGTGTGCAAAACAGAAGTGCTAAAGAATGATTACAACCCCACATGGAAACCGGTGTTTTTGAACATGCAACAACTGGGAAGCAAGGTAAGGTTTGCCTTCATCTGGGCTTAGGTGGCAACTGTTATGAATCTTACATCCAGACATGGATCTAATCTTTGCTTCTTACATCCAATTTTTAATATGCTGTCCCATTCGTTATTGATTTGAGCTAGTTTCCTAGCATGTGTGACTTTCTTTCTCATCTGAGGAACATACTATCTATAAAGGGATCTGCTGTAGTTGGAGCATTTTTTGTTTTGATGTGTCTAATAATAGGCAACGATCAGTAGAGTTCAGTAATTGCACTATATGCTGAAATAGATATTTTTACTGATTATTATTTTGCAGAAATGTTTTATACTCTTATGTAATCTGCAGGAGAGTCCACTAATCATAGAGTGCTTCAACTTCAATAGCAATGGCAAACATGATTTGATTGGGTATATGCTGGTTTCCTTTTGATCTTCCTTTCATCCTTCTCTCCCCATGTCTATACACCTCATGACAGTGGTCTCTGTTATTCAATTGTCAGAAAAATTCAAAAATCTCTGACAGACCTTGAAAATCTTCACTCGAAGGGGGGAGGTGGCAATCTGTTTTTACCCACTTTTGCTGGGCCAAATCAACAAAACAAGGTTTTTCTATTAGTTAATTGGTTTTATAACTACATTTCTATTTTCAGCTTCAAAATTCTGAGTTTACTTGATTCAGTGCAGGTACTAAAAAGCCAGCTGTACGTAGACAAATTCTATGAAAGCAACCAACATACTTTTCTGGATTACCAGAGAGCAGGATTTGAACTGAGCTTCATGGTGGCTATTGATTTTACTGGTACCTCATTTAGTTTCTGCTACAGGATTGACAAGTTGTGCATCAAATAGAAACCAAAAGAGCTTTTTGAAACTTAGGAATACCACATGTGCCTTAGTGTGACTAATCCAGATAATTATTAATGAGAAATCATCAAACACATTAAAGTTTCTCTAATATCTTCTTAATTTGTTCATATCGTTTTCAGCTTCAAATGGAAATCCTCGCCTCCCTGATTCCTTGCATTACATTGATCACTCAGGACGGCTAAATGAATATCAACGGGTGAATAATTACTGTCCAGCCCTATTCTTTTTCTTTTTGTTTATCTGGTTAAGACCATCCAATCAAAAGGCCAAAATTTTCAGGCAATTGAAGACGTTGGAGACGTCTTGCAGTTCTATGATTCTGACAAGCGCTTTTATGCTTGGGGATTTGGAGCCCGGCCTATTGATGGACCAGTTAATCATTGTTTCAATTTGAGCGGAAGCATGAATGACTGTGAGGTGAGTGTTCCATCAATTTGCCCCATGATTTTCCCTCTTTACTCACAGATCGCCCATTGATGATGCATAAGTTTCTCTCTCAGGTTGATGGAATCCAAGGAATTATGATGGCATATTCCAATGCCCTCTACAATGTTTCTCTGGCTGGGCCAACACTTTTTGGACCTGTGATCAACCGAGCTGCACAAATTGCCAGCCAGTCTCTCGCAAATGGAGCAAGAAAATACTATATCTTGTTAATAATTACGGTATCATTCTTTCAAGAATTGCCAAATTTTGTTCCATCAAGTGCTTGTAACTTTGACCATCATGCTGTTTCAAAGACCTAAACTACCACTTCTTTGAAATCCAAATAGACGCTTTAGTATTTGACTGTTGTAGGATGGAGTTGTTACTGATTTACAAGAAACAAAAGATGCCATAGTGGAAGCGTCTGACCTACCACTCTCTATCCTCATTGTTGGGGTTGGAGGAGCTGACTTCAAAGAAATGGAGGTACCTCTTTCACATTCGTGCCTTTTTTCGAAAATGTGAAAAGTCTGATTACCGGAATAATGATAGTTTTGATTAGAAACCTCATTATTTCTTGAAGAGCTCCAGTTTCTGAACTTTGGCTATTGATGCACAGATTTTAGATGCTGATAAAGGAGAGAGACTGGAAACCTTATCTGGACGTGTTGCTTCACGTGATATAGTTCACTTTGTACCGTTCCGAGACGTTCAAAGTAAGTGTAACAAACTTTGTAATCAACCAGAATCCAATGTTTTTAGTTTGGTGGTTATAAACTTCATATTTGCAGGTGGAGAAATTTCTGTTGTTCAAGGACTTCTAGCAGAACTTCCAACCCAGTTTTTAACCTACATGCGATCCCGAAACATTCAACCAAATATGTAATCACGTAAACAAGTGTACATATGGCAATTTATTTTCTCTTATGCTTTGGAATGCCAAATACCTTGTCAGTATAGGTTATATGCACGATCACCACGCTTCTACTATTTAACGATAGCTCACTTCCGACGGCTGGACAAGTTTTTCAGAGACCTCCAGCTTTGCGTAGTTACTTTTACTACTCTCGAGTGACCGTGCGATGAATCAAGCAAGGCGCCTATCACAGATGCACTGGCACTGTAAATGTAAATGGCAGAATTGCCGTCAATCGAAGAGGGTTTGTCGTGCAAAAGTGAAGGACCAAAGTGACGGTCTAATGGCCATTGTTCTCAAATTTGATTTCATAAAATCTCTGTGGGACCAATTTTGTATTTGTTTTGTCAGTTTGGAACTTGTCTATAACCCCATCTCCCGTTCTTTTCGACAATGAAACAGAGCTATTTGGTTATGAATTTGACAAAAATTGGAAACTTTTAAGGTGACGTTTTTATGAAAGGCTATTTGTTTGTTTTGTTTCATTACGCTTTACAACTCTCTCACGCACGGAATGCGTGAGAAAATGGGGCGGCTGGTCTAAGATAAGTGTTGGCCAAACGTCTGTACTGATCCCAAGGTCCTGTTTTATTTGTCAGAAAAAATAGCTTTTCTATGCCATAAGCAATGAAGTCAGCTTCAGTGGAGAATGTTCAAGTCAATGTTTCTGCCACAATCGATTAGAAAGAAAATCGATACCGTTCAGATCGGATTATTGAAAACGATTGTTGTTTATTATTTTTTTTCTGGCACGTGTGTGAATAGTCATAATGCCTATTTTAATCGGTCATCCCTAAGTTTGTAACCAATAATCAACAATCCTTCGTCCATTCCCTTCGAAAAAGTTACGTGTATATAATTTATTATGGAATTTCAAACTGGGTGTAATGATGGTGATGAAAAGTTTAATAAATCTAATCAGATTTTGTAGGCTCAATCAATTCCTATTGGAGGAGAATCGCATATTATTATAGGATTAATTTTATCATAATTAGTAACAAAAATTGTTATAAGATAAAATTTTCCTTAATAATATTGTCATGCAATTAGTCTTTTTATATCACCGGAAAATCTAAGAACTTAATTTTTTTATCATTCTTGATTCATAATTTCAGCAAAAACATAGAAAAAAACTGTCAATACATACAATTGGAACATGTTATAAATTTAATTGGTAATTTAACTTGAACAATTATTAAAATATTTATGATTATAAAAAATAATGTACAAATTAGAAAACACACCTAAAAGATTAAATTATAAACAGGAATGCAATTAGGCATTAGAAGAAAGTTTTGCTTATTGATCATTTTTGTCGTTATGATTATTATGATTACTTTCCTTATTCTTCTTCTTATTATTATTATTATTATTTTTATTATTATTCCTCTTTCTTTATTTATGAGTCATTCGGAAATAACGTCTTTGTTGGATTTCCTCATACTTCGAGTAATGCGAAATTTTTAGTGGGTGTTGTTGTTGTAAGATTACTTTTTCTATTCTTTTTTTTTTCTCTTTCTCTTCTTGTAGTCATTTGGAAATAATCCCTCTACTAATTAATGATAAGGTTGCGTACTGCTAGACATCTTTAGACCCCGAGTGTTAGCATAAGTTCTATCGGGTGTTTTTGTTATTTAAAACGTTACACTCTTAATACTATTTATGGTTTGATGTGGTAAATTTTCCGATAACTCCAAGTATATTCATCAATTGGATCAATTTCAATGTTTGAATGTTAATCTTTCCTTAAACTTTGATTGTATATTTATATTTACAAAAGATATATTAAATTAAAGTAAAGAGCCTCTAATATAAATTGATTAATGAACTTTGGACAGGTAAAATTTGGATAGAAGAACATAAAAGTTTGGTAAAAAAAATATATGAAAGGATCGGATATGCATGAATCACTTTTTGCAATAGACGAAAAGTTTTTGATACAAATATGAAAAAGCTCTGAGATTTCATACTGATTTAACAAAAAAGACTACATCTGAATGAACGATGAAGTTTTTGATATGCATCCCTTGATGTGCCAACAGTTTAAAGTATTATTCGAAACTTGCAGTGAACACTTCTTCAAGTTCACACCAAGACCCATCCCTCTTTTTCTTCGTTCTTTCCTTCTTATTCTCTTCACTCGTACCATATACTCCACTTCTTTGCTCTTCACGTGTGTAAAAACCTAGTTATTAAGCTCTTCCATGAGTGATTCCTAGCTTTTGCATGGCTGTTTAGGGAGGAAAGTTTGAGTGATTTCAATATTACACTTAACAACTTACAAGGTGGATCGAAGACATGGGAAGAGGCCCTTTTCATCCGATGAACCGGAGACGAAAGAGGAAGATCGCATCTTCCCTGTCTACTCAGCTCGGTCTCAATATGACATGGACGTTATGGTTTCAGCCCTAGCTCAGGTTATGGGAAGCAACCCCAATAACCCAGATCAGGTTTTGCAAGATTCATCATCTTCACCTACACCTACACAGCAATCCAACACCCCAGAGCCTCAACAGGCTCAAACCATCCAAGATCAAGGTATATATATAGTGTTCATCCTGATTAGCGCTTTTTAGTTAGCAGATCGATAAACATCATATATCTGATGTGATAATGATTTGATGAACTAGCTACCATAACTTTTGTGTTCAAACTTCCAACTTTTGACTTCCTATTGTGGTTTATTTGAATTGCAGGTAACTATGGATACCAAAAGTGATGCTAATCGCAGTAATATGTAAAATACTGATTGTCTTCTACGTTTCTCTTTGTTTCCAAGTGCAACCCTAAGTTCATAGATCCCCTTTTAAATAGATCATCTTCCACCTTGGGCTTGGATCTAGGGTTACACTTACACTTCATTTTAAGCTCCCAAATGGCAAACTAACCTTAATGTTTTTTTATTTTGTTCCATAATCTTTATCTAGCCGTTTGTTCAATACTTCAAAGTTCAATCTTACGAGAAAAAATAGAATGGAGTATGGACATCTTACTTATAAATGTTCAGCCTCTATTTGTCGCTGACTACTAAAAAAGCCATGTCTTTCTTGGTTGATTCTTGAAGGGAATACCAGGAGAAGACATTATAGAGGAGTCAGGCAACGTCCATGGGGGAAGTGGGCTGCAGAGATTCGCGATCCAAAGAAAGCTGCTCGTGTATGGCTTGGAACTTTCGACACAGCGGAGGCTGCAGCACTTGCTTATGATGAAGCTGCACTTAGGTTCAAAGGAAGCAAAGCCAAGCTCAACTTCCCGGAAAGAGTTCAAGGAAGAAGTGAATTAGGCTACTTGACCACTCGTCAGGATTTGCACGCACAAGGACCAGCGAATCCAGTTGCTTCTCTCCCTCCTCCACAAGCATATGAACCATACGCTAATGTCTTTCAACATCAGCAGGTTTTCCCAGGTGGAGACTATGGAATGCACTATGCATTACCTGGTTCTTACAGTAGAGAACCGTTTCTGCAACGGACTTCATCAACAACATCTTCTTCTTCTTCGTCAAGATCTTCTCAACATCTGCCTTATCCACCAGAACTTGCAGGACTTCCATTGCATCTGTTTGGAAGTTCTTATCCTGGTTCTGATAATCCTATGAATAGCAGGAACTTCGATCCGAGCAACCCAGGATCATAATTTACGCAAAAACCTCTTGTGCTTCTCCTTTCAGTTGCTTTAATTTTCATAGACTCCATGTTTTCTTTTCCTTTGTGTTGCTTACTTGCATCCAAGTTGAACATGTATCCCTGAAAAAGGGTTATTGAGAAATTAAGTGCTATGTATTTCGTAATTTTGTTTATACGAAAAGGATTATCTCTTAGTAGTTCAGTTTTTGTCAAATGAACAACATCAAACTGAATGGTTTTCAAAGAAAACGTGAAACTTATGTGTAAATAAGACATCAGAAGGAAATGATAATCTTAGCACAGATTACAAGTTATCTTTTTCTTGCCTATCGACAGCTATAGTATATCCAAGGTACGTAAACGTAACTCGACTATAATCTAACCTCTTCTTCTGTCAGCTATACTATATCCAAATGTATACGTCTGCTTTATAAAATAGCTCCCGTCTTCTTCGTTTCTACTTCCTCTCTGAGCAAAAACCGACCAAAGTGTGGTACCGCAACATCATATCTAGTCGTACGTTGTAGGAGAGGGTCATGTACTTGCTAAAAACATAACACCAAAGTCGCTGTCTTGCATGCATGCATGCTTATGCACACCATGTACATATACACCATTCATGTCGCGATGCGAAGGTAATGTTCGCACCGTCCATCCCCCCAGGCGTGGAGTCGCGGTTCTTCTTGTAAAGAAAACTATCGGGTAGTCGAAAATGGAGAAATTGATACGTCCGTTGCTTTCAAACGATCATCTATACTATATATAATACGTAAAAGACTTCATTTTCTGCAGAATACATTGAAACACTCATTTGGTTGGTAGATGTCTTGATCATGTGCTTCCATGGTGAATGAGACAGAACAGCAAACGGAATTGAGACAACAGATGCACAGTTCATGTGAAACTCGGGCACTCCAAAGCATGCAAGTTGTCATGGAATTCGGCGCGAGTGACCAAAAGAAGACAAAACTGACGGTGGAAAGCGTACAGTTATTAGAAAGACAAAAGGTTGACTTACGCGTCGTTACCATTTGCTTCTTGTAGCAATTTTTGACACGTTTCGATAAGTCATCAGTCTGATCTTATATTATATAGACCTGGACAAGTCTCCGGTCTGGTTTGTTCCACGTCTAACAACCTTCGATGGCTTGAACAAGTCGGGGGATAATTTTATATTATAAATAGTATTATTTTTATTATTTTATCACATATAATATAATATGTCTGATTCATTTATATGCCAAATCGTTCAAATTTAGACTTTTAAGTATTTTGTAATATTATATTTATTCATTTAACAATATGATATCATTTTATTAATTTAATAAAAAAAGTTATTTTTGGTTAACTAAATCAAGTTGTCTGTAAATGAAGTCTCAGGTCTCCGTTCAATCTGAAGATTTAAAAAAAAGATAAGACTACATATTATTAAATTTTTTCAAATTCAACTATAATATTATAACTTTAATGTAACCCGATTCTCATAAAATAAGAAGCCCTTATGTACCGGAGTATGTCATTAGTAATTACATATTATACATAGCTTTTCTCCATTTGGATTAGTGATAAATCAAGAAGGTATAATCTTACACATCAACGAAGAATAGATTTGAAGATATCTATAAAAGATGTATTAGATTTTATAATGTTGGGTCAATATAAGAAAGGCATTGAATACAATGAACCATTGGAAGTCTCTGAATAAAAAGTAGTATATATAATGATTAGACCCAACAAATCATTATCTAAATTATCAAAAACAGTTCTTTCACTAATAATCACTGTTTATGAGATCAAAAAATATTATTTAATGATTTATTGATTTTCAGTCAGTCATGGAAAAGATAATATATACACAATAACCCTATTGGCTAAATTGCAAATCAGCATCATATCAAGGAATACTTGTAGTAGAAACAACACACTCGTGATTCATTTCTTTGTAACTTTCTTGGTACTTTGACAATGTTTACATGTAAATGACTATTTAGAAGCTTCTTTGAAGGGGTCAGTCTTTACTTCCATCTGAAGTCATTCGTTCCATTAATAATAATAGTAAGAATAAATATTATAAACGCGTAAGGCATGGATGCTTTGAATTCCTTGGAACAATAAGAATGTTCATGTTTTTTACATTATGGAATGGCTGAATTCAATTTCTGTATAATTGAATCCATAGTTGAATGAGACAAATTTGATTTTAACTCAATAAGCTCCTTTCAAAGGGAAAAGGACAAAAAGCACCATTTCTGATTTGGAATCTGATCTTCCTTGGCACTTGTGATTTGTCCCTTTTTGTTACTTTTTTACCATCTTATGCTGCTTGATTAGCCTATATGGAGAGATAAGCGTGTTTTCTTCTTCAATCTTTATTAAATCAGTGCTTTAGAGTAGAAAAGAAAATCTTGTGTGCTCGTGCTGAGATCTCCTGAGCGTGGTTTGGTCATATCGAATCACGAAAGCTGTGGGATGGGTGATGGGTCAGAGCCGAAAAGGCAGTCAAAACGGCGCCGCCCAATTCTGCAGATTACTTGGAACTTCTTGTGTTCAAACTTTGCTGCCCTTTTGATGACTAAAGTTCAGACCTGATTTCATAGTTGTTTAGCTTTGAAAGTCGACTTTCTTTTTGAAGAATGCTAATGCTTCTTCTGAAATTGGTATGACAGCACTCTCACTTGGTGCGGTACGTGGAGATGAAGTTCTCCCTTTAAAAATTACTCAACTTCGTGTAAGTTGAGGTTTCCTGGAACAGAACAGGAATATTTTAATTCCAAACATCTGTGTGCTCGATAACATTAAAAATTAGACTCAACTGGATGGTCTACTAACTTTTATGACCAAGTTATTTTTTAATATCATAAAAGTTGAAATTAATATAAAAATTGGTGTTTCGGTTAAAATAAATAGGACGTGATCCTCGGTTCTATTTCTTGTGTATCAATTCTGTCTCCTTTAATCTCAACCTTCCATTTATATGAGCCCTGTCTTTTTTAATCTCAACCTTCTATTTATGTGGTGCCTACATAAATGAAAGATTGAAATTAAAAGAGATAAGGTTGATACACAAGAAATGGGGCAAAGGATATGAGGGGAAAATAAATTGGGGTTGGAATCATTTACTTTTGAATCTGGGTATGCCTGTAAGTTTCAAGTACAATAGTCATTCAGGGAAAGCAGCTAAGTGAGACCAACAAGGTCTGTGTCATATCTATAAAGACCAAAACCATGTGAAGGGTATCAAAAGGTTATTTCAGGCCCTTCTAGTTACTATCTACCATCATGTAGAAAGCAATATAACAATACTAAGCTTTTCTAATCCAAATTTCCAAGAACTGCATTTTCAACATTCAAGTTGCAACTCCCATCATAACGTCCGTAAATGATAAGCAATTTAAGATGAAAGTGCCTGTGTTCGTGGCAATCAATCAAAATTCACGTTATCAAACTTTCTTAAGAGCTAATCACTTTACACGAATTCTGTAGTCTCTTGGATGTTTTTCTCCAAGCAAGAACCATAAACACTGTTTCTAGCCTGCCCTGCCATATTAGTCTGAAGTTGGAATGCTATTCAGTGGTTATCATTATTAATGACACCCGTCCAGTACACAACTTCAGCAATGAAGACCACGGAAAGTTTGAACTAACAAGGAACATTACTTCTCTTTTCCCTAATTGATCCAGGCACAGACAATCCCAGATGCATTGAAGTCATTAAACATTGATCCACATATCGAAATACAACTATGAGAACAAAATTGTGAAAAGGAAGGATAAAAAACTATAGTTGACATTTGAAAATTTCCTATCTAATTTACATCACTCATATCAATCAGATCAAAAACGAGTTTAAGAATTTTGGAAGGACAAAGAGTACACAAGTTATGGATTAGTAGGTCCCTCACCCTTCTTCTGATATGTTGCTTCTAAACATTCTTTAGCTCTATGAACCTTTGACTGGAGATAAAAGCTTCCAGTTTGGGCATTCCGCTCAAACAATGTGTCATATTTCTACATGCAAAGAACAATCGATACTATGAGTACGCAGTGAGAACAATTGGAATTATTCAGCACAACAGTACCCTTAAGAATTCAACTTGTTAAGTATGTGGGAAACAATCTTCCTTGCAAAGTTCATGCATCACTCTAATATTTAACTAAATGGGGTAATACCTTAAATAACAAAAACTTTTTGTTTCGAAGTCCTTTATAGGAATGTAGAACAAAATAACATCAAGTCCACTAAGCTTTTATTGCATGAATGAGAAGTTCTATACAATATGTAAAGCCAATGGCTAGAAGGAACTTAACTTTTGATCCAACACTATAAAAATTTGAAAAACATTTAAATAGCTGGGAGACTTATTAATTAAGCTGAAACATCACATGATGCAACAATTCAAAGTTTAAAATGAATAAAATTTCACTCCTTTTTCTAGTTACACAAGGTGAGGGTATAGTGAAAATTATCATGTCCTACCAAGATATGAATCAGAAAGTAGAATGCTTATACAAACCTTCACAATTTCTTCCCACGTTGAATTCTCAGAAATGCCTAAAATCTGCCTTGCCTCGGCTTCAGCCATGACTTTGCTCCCTCTCCTAAGATTCTGCACTGTCTCTTGAGCAACACCAGATTTTGAAGCATCTAGAATAGAATTCAAAGTTGTATATCCAAATAAGAAATAAGGATTATGAATATAACTGAAAAGTGAACTCAGCAACATAGATGTGAACTCATACAACTATTAGAGTTCTAAACAAAAAGAAAAAAACAACCATATTATGTTCTGAATTTGGAAGGAAAACCATACTTGCAAGTGCCTGGCGGTATGCTTGAACAAATCCTCTCAGCAGGATTCCAGAGCCCATCAAAATTAAGTTTGCAAGAATTCTCGCAGCCTGGGAAAATTAATAAATAAAGTTAAATCCATAGTCTTCCCGCTCATTTAGTTGCTATTTCAATCAAGATGATAAACTTGAATCTCTTCTTTTCATATTCAGTCTTGTTATGCTTCTTTTTCTGGTTTAAAGTACAAAGACATTGCAAGTTTCAAAGATGGCATAAAATGAAAACTAAATAGCTGCAGCACAGAATGCCTCTTCCCTTCCTAATCAATATGACAATTAAACCAGTTACATCCTTCCCATCAAAACAGCCCCTAGCAATGAAAATAGTCCATCAAAGGCAAAGACATATATGAATCCAATACTCTCAAGTGTTGATATATAGATACTATCTGCCAGCAGCCAACCATATTCACATGGCAATAAAAAAGTCTTCTATTACCATTTGGGAAAAGCATGTTGGAAGTGACATCTAACTTGTTTGGTTAACGGCACCATTTGTATACGCTAATTTTATGCTAAGGGCAAAAATGTTAATAAGATACAAAGTGCAGCAGCTTTGTCCCAACAAAGCATTGCTATGTTTCTGCCACAACAAAAAAGAAAACAATTTAATGTTTAAACCATGCTTTATAAACTTAACTCCAAGGCTGAAGTATCAAGAAACATTCATGCATGAGGATAATGAAGCCAAGGATAGAACAAGCTCCAAATTAAGAATTCACAACAGTATAGTGATTTAAAAGGCTCCCCCAAATAATCTAGTAGGTTTGAGAAACGACTGATCATAATTCTTTAACCCTATGATTCAAATTCATCTCTTTTATCTATACTTTAGAAAACCATGTACTGCACAACTGAGCATAAGCCTTGGTCTCAAAAGCAGTTCATACGCATACAACAAGACTTTAATCCAAAACAAGAACACAAACAAAATTGACAGCCATCAACATGCTATTCCACGACTTCAGGCCCACCCTCGATTCAAAAGGGCAAGAAGTGTCGTGCAACTTCTTCGAAGAAGCGAGCCCATTTGGTGTTCATTACAGAGCCAACTTTCCGCCGGAAAGGTAATAGAAAGTAAAAGCTCAGAATAATCATCACCACCAAGGAAGTACATAACAATGCATGAAACAAGAAGGGTCAAAGACCATACATACCATACTTACGTCGTGGCAAGCAGTATTGAGCAAGCAGAAACTCTGCTTCAGTGAATCTCAAAACCTACAACAGCACAGAACAAAGAATTAGAACAGGCCTCCATATACAAAGAAGATGGAGATATATGAAACGACAAACCTATAACATAAAAAGCAAAATCTACACATACGGAGACTTTTAGGGGTTTTTCTTTTTTTGTTGTGCAGGAGAAATGAAAAGATTAATTAGGGTTTTTGCTGTGCTGCGCAAATTACTCACCGAGAATTAACTTTGAATTCAGCAAACAACCCAAATGAAACCTATAAGGTCGATAGAATGAAATATCACATGCACAAGCAGCTTAAATAAGGAAAAGATATACAAGTTATAGAAAAAACAGAATAAAAGAGATTCTGAAAATTAGTGCAGACACACCCTAAAATCTCAGAGCACAAAACAATGTAATTATGGTGTGAGGGACGGCGGCCGGAGAAGTAACTCTGATCAGTTATAGCTCCAAGACGCGGTGGAGGTCGAAAGACACAGACGAGACAGAAAGAGAAGGAGAACAGTTCCCTTCGGGACGTAATAAATTCAATTACGACGTCGTTGGCTTCCCTGACAAGAAACGTTTTCAACTCTGTTATTATCTTCCTCCAGCCATCAAGTTACAAAGAAAATCAGCTTTGAATATATACATTTAAAAAAAATCTCAAAATTTACGCAATTTTTTAATAATAATCTAAATTTTCAATTTAGTATAAAAATAGCCCAAATTGCTTAGTTTTAGTTTTAATTTTAGTTTTATTTTAATTTTTTAATTAAAAATAAAAATATGTTTAATTAAAATTTTTAATATAAAAATTAAAAATAAGAACTTCTTTGATTATTATGGGTTATAAACTACTTCACTAAATTAATTAAAAAGAAAATTAAATAAATTATATCCAAAGTTGAATGCACCTCGAAATTATTTTAGTGCAATAAGGCTGCAAATGAGGGTATGCTTATTTAGTGGGTACGAGGAGAGATGAGTAGGTATGGAATAAAAAATAAAACTTGGTAAGAAGTTATAATTGGATGATTTATACTTTAATTCCTAATTTTTGAACATTACTCTATTCTTCTTCATTATGAGAGGAACGAGAGTCATTCCTCCAATATTCTTTGTTCTTCAATATAGTAGCTTTATCACAATTATTTATTCCTATTTTATGACTCAAAGTAATGTATGATTTTTATGATTTAGTAAAGTTTGGTATTTTTTAACTAATAATAATATTAATTCATTAATTATAATATAATTCATTCATTCATTAAAATATTATAATTAATTAATTACGATATAACTGATTAAAATATTTTAATTAATTAATTAATTACATTATAATTAATTAAAATATAATTTATTAATTAGTTACACTATAATTAATTAAAATATAATTTATTCCTTAATTAAAATATTATAATTAATTAGTTATACTATTTTTTAATTAATTAAAATATAATTAATTTTTATTTTTTAATATTTTTAATAATTAAAATACATTCAACTTCAAGCTCTGCAGCCCATTAGCCAAGGGTCTAAGCTACTCAACTTTTAGGCTGGGTGACATTTAGGCCCATAAATGGTAATATCATTTCACAAACTACACAAAACTTGTCCCTTTTTATTGAAATTTACCTATTACAAAGATGCATAAAGGAAGAGAACGAACTTCATGTATCCCTTTCCTACTTAATCTAGAAATAAGATCAAAAGTTATTATGGTTCATCTCCAATTTTGTGAAGCCATTTCTCAAGCAAGGCAGTAGATAAGTTATCGAAAGTTTGTGTCAATGATAGAATGGTAATGTCTTTATAGGTAGAGTATGATACAATCATGGTCGGGTGATCACCAATTGAAGAATAACTTAATAGGAGTTGGTAAAAATGACTTGTTTCTTTTTTTATGAAAATCAAAAAAAGAAAAAAAATATAAACAATTAATTAATGAAACCGAGGTCCTATTTAATGGAAATACACAACAAAATTTTATAAATTAAATTAACTAATATTAAATAAAACAAAAAACATGAAAACTAAGCCTAACCTCAACTATTCTACTTTCTCCCATCGACACCCTGTTCTCCACCCACCATCTGTTTACTAGCTTGCCACCGTCTCATTATTATCATCATTTGAAAACAGCCTGCCCATCGTTTTAGTTGTAGTTTAGTGATAAATTTTTTAAAATATATTATTTATCTTATACATATTTAGATGTATATGATAAAGTTCATGTGATAATTATATATTATAAATAAAATTATAACGAGATTATAATTATAAGATTCATATTACATTTATGTATTTTTTCTAAATGTACCTATTCATTTTTTTATTAAGATTAGACATTAATAACATAGAAAAAAACTAGCACATGGTTTTTTTTTCCTTACGAAGGAAGTAGTTGATCTTATAAGCTAAAATATAGTGATACTTAAATAAACATGTGGGTGTTTGCTAGAGAACAAGTTCACTAAATAGATCTGATATGAGAATTTCATTTAAAACATTACTTGTATGTTTATAGAATTCTCATTGTGATGACTATATAAGTAATCATTTGACTTGAGGTCATCAAAGTTATCTGGTATGGGAATTGTTATGTTTTGATACTACTTATGATCCATTTTTATCAAAGGTCGATAAATGAGTAGTCATTGGATATAACATGAACTACATAGAGATAATTGAATGATCAAGATAGGATTTATCACCCTAAAATAATTAAGGAAAATGTTCCATTGTTCTCAATTAATGTTGATTATAGACAGTTTACAAATATCATTAATTGAATCAATAGCTAACGCCCGAGAGCTAATATAATTGGACTCAAAATATAATAGGCATTAATTCCATACTCTATGTCTAATTAGAACATTGGTTGATGAAATGATTGACTTATATTGAAAAATTATATGCATGGAAAGATTAGTCAAAACCACTTTAACATTCCTAAATATTTAGATAGTCATGATGAGTTGCTAGACGCCAATCTTGATCTATGATTATAAATTATTTAATTAAAGAATTAAAGATAAATTAAAAAGAGTTTTAAATTATCTAATTTTAATTATGAATTAAAATTAGATTTTATAATCTTTTCTATCATATTTGAGAACCTAATGGGTCTCGCGTATAGAATGGGTTGAAGAGAGCAAAATTAATTTAATCAAGTTGGACTTGATTGTAAAGTTCGAGAAATTTTATGATTAAATATGAGATGGGTCATGAAAAAGTTTCGTGATTATTCCAATGTGGTTCGGATCGGATCCCGATTCGATTTCCCAACACTTTCTTCGCCTCGAACGCGATTAAGCAATACATCTTCTCTTTATTGCAAAAGTGATTTTGTTTACCTTGATTTGATGTTTTTTCAACTTGAAATTGGGAGATGAAACAATTTTAAGTGTGTGGAAGTTGCAAAGAAGTGATATCCATGGAGATGTAAACGTACTGATAATAGGAATGACCATTTCCTAAATTGATCATGCAAGACAAGAAAGAAATCTTTGAGCACAAAAAAAATGAAAAATACATTTGGATGCATGTTTCTTTTATCTTGGTTCATACGAGGCGTAGAATTTCAATTTCGCTATGCAATTTCATAGGCATCATTGAAGGTGATGTTGGAGATCAAACTTTTGACATTGATTGTGTTGTGCGAAAACGTTAATAAATTCGGAGTAAAAATAAAATAATAATGAGAACACCAAAATTTTTTATACTGGTTCGGCAATGCCTACGTCCAGTTTGGAGACGACTGAGTATTTCACTATAACAATGAGATCATACAATAGTGTTTATCACTCAATTTTCAAGAGACATAAATTAACCCAAGCTCACACACTACTACTAGAAAAGAAAAAAAATATAAATAATTTTTCTTTTCTTTTCTCTCTCCCTTTCACTATTCTCTCTTCTTCTTCTCCCGAAAATGTCTCTCTCACTCTAATTTCTTCTCTCTTCTCTCACCAGAAATTTTGCTCTCTTTCTGCTCTCCCTTCTCCTCCTTCGTTTGCTTCTATTTATAGAGAATTTCATGGGTGTGAAAGCCTCCAGTTGCACCACCGAAATCCATGAAAAACAAGCCACCATTGTTGAGTCAATAATCACCGAAAGCAGGCTGAGATTTCTGACATTTAAGAAGGTAAGCAAGCTTCCATTTTTGACTTTCTTTTGAGACAATATTCAACAATCTCCACCTTGGCTCAAATCTTCTAAGTGGAATTCCCAATAGTCGTCTCCCAATCCCCCACGGGGCAATCAACAAATTTGACAAATGCCAATCAAGTCTAAGCAATGCTTAAACTTGAGTAATGAAACTAGTTTTGTCAACATATCAGCAGGATTATCAGCGGCCCCAATCTTCTGAAGAAGAATATCTCCCTCATCAATAATCTCACGAACAAAATGGAACCTCACATCAATGTGTTTTG
>JANITW010000006.1:70382850-70395588 GCA_027564335.1 Erythroxylum williamsii
AAGATGACCCTAGGTAAAATCTTGTTATCAATCTCTTTTATGTAATAAAGTTCCACACATTTTTTTAGTCATTAATATCAACAGTGTCAGTTGGGTGGAAATGTGTATGTTCAGACATTATTCAACTTATACAATCAAGTTCTGGTTTGGTGGCTATAGTTTGTATAAGGCACGTTTTATGGTATTGCTTTGGATGTCAATTTCTGCATTATACTTAGGTCATTAAAGCATGGTTTCTGAAACTATTTGATTAGACGGATTGCTACAAAAAAAACTTTTGTGATGAGATTGGATATCAACTTTTGCATTATAGCTGGGTCATCTGAGTGTGGTTTCTGAATTATGCAAAATGTGATAGGATTGGATTGCTAGTTGAAAAACATATGTAGCTGCCCTAGTTCTTCCCCAATCTCCTCCTTGTACCAGTTTGAGTCTTTGTGGATCATATACAATCTGCAGCATTCACTTGTGAGAATTTCATGTTTCAAGTCTCTGATTCACCCTGTTTTCTCATTATGATTCACCCTGTTTGTTAATCAATGGATTTTCTGGAGATGCAGCCACTCGAATAACTGTTTATCCTTTTGCATTCAATAAAATCAATCTACAAAGTGTCATCTATTACACTGATATATTGTTCTTGTTCTTGAGTACTGTTTCTTTTGTGATTGCTGTTGTGCTTGTTCTTCATTTCTGCAGCCCAATCCGATAGGGGCTCTCGCTTCCTATCAGCTTATGTCTGATAATGGATGCTTTACATGAAGTTATTTTTCTTAAGAGTTTTTGGGCGGAGGTACACGATAATTCAATATATGCTAAAGGAGGTAAAACATTCTGGGACTGAATATGTACCAGATTAGTTTTGAAATAAATTGAGATACTTGCCTCATGGCATGTCATGAAGCATGAAATCTCAGTTTTGTCTCATATTATGAACCTTGCTCATGTTGCTATCATTGAATGTCGTTCCAAACTTTCGATTCGTTTCTCAACAGAGAGCATGAATACTTCAGTTTGTATTTTCTTATTGTTCTCGTCTCATTTGTTTTCCAGAGCTACCTCCGATGGATACTAGGAAGAAGAAGAATTGGTGGATGTTTGGAACCTAAAGCCAAGGATATCTAGTGGCAAATCTAACATTGAAGAGCTTTCATTCTGAATTTGAGTGTCGTTGGTGCTTCTGCTACATTACTTTCCAAATCTTTTGTGCATATGATCAACTTCTGATTTGTTTTTACCTCTTCTGGTTTGTGTATATAGCTTGGTAGTGTATACATGTAGATAAATTATTTTCACGTAGTGCTCCAAACCCGACCCCTTCCCACTGATCAGGCATCAGACCATTAATTATTTTCAGACCATTAACATGGCTTCCTGAAACATTTTAATAACGTTTTTACTTCATAACGTTTTTATAAGCAAAAAGATTTATGAAACATGAACTTTACCCGGAGGCAAGCAAAAAGATTCATGCATTCTTCTCATTACGTTTTTTCGCCATATACACGAAAGAAAACTTATATGCTTTACTTTTCCTTGTTTAAAAATTGAAGACAGAGACATAAAAAGCCACTGAATAGTTTCTGTTTGCTTTTCTTCACAGATCAAACCTTTAAAACTCCACATCTATATATGTAAGACTAAACAGCTGTTATATTCGATCACAGGAATGACAAGGTAAAATAAATAACTGTAGGATACTCCTACAGTTTAAAGTGGAGTTAAAGTGGAATAACGCCGCACATTTTGACTTCGCTGCTCAACTTAGGAAAAGCTACGTCCGCTTCGAAGTTACCTTCTCTGCATACACAATCGCAATATCCACTATCCGATGCTCTTTACCTTATAGGAAGGTTCATGAAAGCTTCACAATCAACAAAAAAACATGTTTTTTTTTTTCGAGACGACTTCAAGTCAATGGAGACTCTCAGATGCTCTTTACCTTTTAGTAAGGTTCATGGAAGCTTCACAGTCAACAAAAAAAAGGTTTTTTGAGACGACTTCAAGTCAATGGATTGTTTTGAATAATGCATAAAAGCTTATGAATGCCCATTTTCTATCATTATACAGCTTCCACAATCCACCCTCTTCCTTCGACAATAATGGCTTCTACTTCTTCTTCTTTGGCCTCTCACCCATTGAAGTACGATGTCTTCTTGAACTTCAGGGGTGAAGACACTCGTCGAGGTTTCACCAGCCATCTCTATGCTGCTTTGCGCCGAAAGGCTCTCCAAACCTTCTTTGATGACGATGATCTCAAAAGAGGAGAAGAAATTGCTCAGTCACTTCCCCGAGCAATCCAAGATTCCACTGTTGCTATCCTTGTTTTCTCAAAAAACTATGCATCTTCCATATGGTGTCTTGATGAGCTTGCAGAGATCATCGAGTGTCACCGTTCCCATGGACAGATTGTCATACCTACCTTTTACGAGGTAAATCCGTCCCATTTAAGGGAACAGACCGATGATGTTGCTGCAGCTTTTGTTAAACACGAGCAAAATCCCATGAACGCACACAAGATTCCACGGTGGAAGGATGCCTTGACCAAAGCTGCCAATCTATCTGGGTTTGATTCTAAGGAGTTCAGGTATGTTTTAGGTTGTATGGTAATTCCAAGTAAAGGGTCGTTTGCTTTTCATTCATTTAAATTGTGTTTTATAATTTACAGGAATGATGATTTGCTTATTAACAAAATCGTTGACGACATTTTAGAAAAACTGAACCAGTCTGTGCCATGTGATGATTTTGAGCACTTAGTTGGAATGGACACGCGTATTAAGGAAATAAAAGAAGTATTTACTATTAACTCATCAGAGACTCGTATTTTAGGAATTTGGGGGATGGGCGGTATTGGGAAAACTACTACCGCTGAAGTCATATATCAAATAATGTCCCATCAATTTCAAGGTTGTTGCTTTCTACACAACGTGAGAGAACGAGCAGAAGCAAGTGGCATCGACAAATTACGGGAAGAACTTATTTTAAAGGTATTGGGTGAGAAAGATTCAGTAAACTATAGATTCAATGCAAGTTTTGATCTATTTCTTAAAAGAAGACTCGGTCTTATGAAGGTGTTAATTGTTCTTGACGATGTGAATAATCCAAGACACAGAGTCTTTGATTAAAGATCCGTGTTGGTTCGGTTCAGGAAGTATGATTCTTATTACTAGTAGAGATAAGCTAGTATTTGAAGGGAAGACAGATTTTATATACGAAGTTAAACTACTAAATTATGATGAAGCCCTCCAACTTTTCAGTAAAAAGGCCTTTAAGCAAAATTATCCAAGAGATGATTATGCCTCTTTGTCAAAACCAATTGTGGAATCTGCACAAGGCAATCCTTTGGCTTTGAAAGTTTTAGGTTCTACCCTAAATGGGAAAAATCATGAGGAGTGGGATATTACATCGACTCAATTGTCAAAAGTTAAAGGTAAAAATATCCTAGATGTGCTACAAATCGGTTTCGATGACTTAACTAGAGAGCAGAAAGACATCTTTCTTGACATTGCATGTTTTTTCAAACATATGGGCGAAATAAATGTTACGGAAGATAGTTTGAGGAAACTATACAAAAGCAGGAGGTTCGAAATAGACAAGACTTTAAGCGTTCTTGCAGACAAGTGCCTTACTGTTATTTTAAACTATCGATTGGACATGCATGGTTTGTTACAAGAAATGGCAAAGGAAATCGTTCGACAGGAAGATAAGCCTAGTAGACTATGGGATCATCGAGATATTTATGAAATATTTGCGGGAAATATGGTAAGATATTTAAAAAATATTATCTACTATTAACAGTCTTTATAATTCCTGATTTATCTAGAAAATTTATTTATTATCATAATAGCTTATCTATATATATTTCGGGTGTCTTTTGTTAGGAGGCTGAAGCTGTGGAAACTATCACTTTGGACTTAAATAAGATAACAGGGATGAATTTAAATCCACAGTTGTTTATGAAGATGCCTAATCTTAGATTTCTCAATTTTTATGGAAATGGTAATCTATATCTCTCTCCAGATCTTGATTATCTTCCTAATACTTTACGGTATCTTAAGTGGGAGAAGTATCCATTAGAATCTTTGCCACCTAATTTTCAACCGAAGAATCTTGGGGTACTTATATTACCAAACAGCAACATCAAACAATTATGGAATAGAGCCAAGGTATGAAAACTTTATACTACTAAGCAACTTATAAATTTACTATAATAGAAATTGTAGTTAATACTAGATTAGATTAATTAATCCTTTTGTTATTTTTGTTAATTGCAGGAAGATTCTTTGTTATCTCAAGTTAAATATGGGATTGTTGATGATTTTTGGAGATTAACGTCCCTAAGTTTAGTACAGAACAAAAGCATAACTCATCTTCCCAACGACAGAAGTAGATTTCTAGAAGCTCTCGAAGTTCTTGATTTTCGTGGTTGTTCAAATTTGACTACATTTCCAGAAATTTCAAGCAACATAAAGAAGTTATATTTAAGTAAGACTGCTATAAAACAAATACCTTCATCATCAGTTGAACTCCTAAGCAAATTAGAGTACTTAAAGATGAAAAATTGTAGAGAGCTTGAAAGCCTTCCCAACGGTAGAAGTGGATTTCTAGAAGCTCTCGAAATTCTTGATCTTCGCGGTTGTTCAAATTTGAATACATTTCCAAAAATTTCAAGCAACATAAAGGAGTTATATTTAAGTGAGACTGCTATAAAACAGGTACCTTCATCATCAGTTGAACTCCTAAGCAAATTAGAGTACTTAAAGATGAAAGATTGTGAAGAGCTTGAAAGCCTTTCAAGCAACTTTTTTAGCAAGTTAACATCTCTCTATAGACTTGATATGAGTGGATGCTCACGCTTTAAGGTGCTTCCTGAAATCTTGGAGCCTGGGGGTCGGTTAATGGATCTTGACCTAAGGAGGACGGCTATAGAGAAGCTGCCATCATTTATTGGCAATTTCTATGGGAATTGGACTATAGATATGAGTGAATGCTCGAAGCTTGCTTTCTACCCAAGAAGTCCTGAAAATTTTATTTCAGAAGATAGTGACTTGGTAGGAGAATTAATCCTTTCTAACTGTAATTTAAGGGAATTGCCTGAGGACTTGAGTTTTCCATCTTTTATAACAACTCTAGATTTGATGGAAAATGATTTTGAGAGAATCCCTGCTACCTTGAAACAACTTTCACGACTGAAACGTCTTTTAATAAGGGACTGCAAAAGGCTTTTATCGTTACCGGATCTTCCATCAAATGTCTCCGAAATTTGGGCTGAAAATTGTTGGTCACTAAAAGAAATAGGGACCCTTAAACAACTATCTCTTGACTCACGAATGACTAAGTACAACTTCGATTTATCAAATTGCTTGAAGTTGGATGAAGATGAATGCCAGGAAGTAGTAAATACACTCTTGTGCAATTATACAAGAAGTCAAATGCTGGAATCATTGGTAAGTAATTCTTTGTCTTTCTCTCTTTCTTTATCTGGATCTATATAATCATTAATTTGAATAGAAATTTTTACTGCTCAGGCAAAATTTGAAATGATTTATCGAGGGAGTAGAATACCAAAGTGGGTGAAGTATCAAAACATGGGTGATTCCATTCAAATCCACCTTTCTTCTCATTGGTTTAATCATCTTTTTCTGGGATTTGCTTTCTATCTGTGCATTGTTAATAAGGAAAAGTACGGTTACGGCTTTAGATATGATTGCCATTTTGGAGACAATTACCATTTCCCCTCTTCCAAATTATTCTCCACGGTACCAATTGATAAAGAGCATATGGGAGTCTTCATTGATAAAGAATTTTGTGAATGGGTAAATAGACACAGTGACTTTGAAAATTTTAAAAAAGGTGTAGCCTTTTTTAAGTTCACGGCAGAAGATGTAATAATTAAGAAGTGTGGGGTTATTCCACTATACGCCCAAAACGACGAAGATGAATTCTGTGGAACATTTGACTTTCCAAATTTAGGAGTGTCCAAGTTGAAAAGATCAGCCACAGGTGCAGGGTTATTCCACTGTATGCCTGAAAAGAGGTTGAAGATAGAAGAAGTTGAATGAAATTAATTCAAGTTCAATGCTTCAGTTAGGTGAGCCATACATGTTTCTCTCTTCTGAGTTTCAACAAAAGTTGTCAATAAGAGAAATTATTAAAACTATGAACACGCATCGCACAATATCATCTCCATTTGGTGCTCAAGAGACGTTTTTGTTACAGGAAGCATCAACATTTTCAATATATCCAAGAACCAATCTATGCTTCCCAAGTCATTGATTTGATAGTGGGCTATCAAATTTGAGCTTGATTTTAGGCTACTTCTGTTTCTCTGGGCTGATTTGATAGTTTGTATGGTTTCTAAGATCATAAGAGTGGTCAGAAATTTTTGGATGATGATGATTGTTTCAAAAGAAATCATATCATTGATGAGATACTGATTCATACTGCTGAAGAAAAACCAAAGATTGAAGAGTTGAGATGTACTTTAAATATAGCAGATAAGTCTGCTCTGGGCAAGAGGCTAAATCAGATGGTGGTTACCCATCTCCTGAATACTACAAACATGTTAGAGAACAAATAGTCGGTCAGGTTAGTTGACATCCGAATGAGTTAGCATTACATTAAACTGTTATAATGAGATGATGCCATGTCTTTGTATTTGACTAAAAGTGGAATTTTGTAATCTGTATTCGCATTGTTTCAGCCGAAGTCTCACCGACAAATGTATGAGGGTTACGTTCCAATGTGTTTCCGTAAATATTTGAAGAAAACAAACTAATTTGTTGCTGCTCCCAGTTTTTCTTTCTTTCCCTGTAAAAGCTTTCTGAACTGACTTCATGCTTACTCTGTTTATTCTGTGTTTGGTATTAGGAGTGGTGAATAGGTGATCTGTCATGTCCCATTGCAAGCTTTTGAGACTCTGTATGATCAACTTCTTCTCTTTCAATGCTTTCTTTTCATTTTACTAATTTTCTCTATGTTTCTGTCCTCATTTGCTAATTAGAACACATAAAAGTTAGCTTCTTGAGTCTTTCTTTTAAATTTATGTAAGCTTTAGTATCAGTTTTGTTGGGTTCAGTTTTATTTGGAAGCATTTTACATTGATGACTAATGCACCTTGCCACCCCAACTGTGCAGTATAGTATAAAGATATTTGTTATAATACCAGTCAAGGATACATTTTACATTAAGATCTTGCCACACTTTCAAAAGTCCGAACGAGGTATCATTTTTTGTCTCCGACTATATCTCTTCTGGATTCTTAGTTGGTGACCTACATTTCCAGCAGCCTGTTATTGACCAGCCTTAGATCATGGAAGGCTTGTTCTTGTGTTCGTGGCTTGTCCCCTTTTTTTTTTCAAATCATTTTGGGATTCAAGGTCGCTCTCTTAATATCATCATCATCTTCTGTGAAGAAAAACACCTGTTGTTAGCTTTTTGTTTTCACTTTTAGTTGAATATATAGCAGCAGGTAAGCCCCTTTCTTGAATCTGTATCTTTTAGTTTCAACCATAAAGTTTGAAAACTTTTTTATGTTTTTTGTCTAAAACTTGCGTCCTCGCAAGTTTTTTGGTTCAATCGAATTGGGATAGGCTTGTAGGTGATACACAACTCTGATTCCTGTCTTGGTGTATTAGTAAATTTCACGAGGTTGGTCTTCTAGCAATCTGCATCATCTGAAAGAGAACCTTAAGTAATTGCCTAATTTTCGTATCTGTAGGCATATATTTCGACAATCTTGATCTTAGTGATATTGGTGTAGCTTGTAATACTAAACCATTTGTTCATATCTTGGAAGGTAAATGGTCCATCAAGGGAAATGAAGTGTGTTTACATCTACAGCAGAGAGAAAAATGAAGAACAAACGATGACAAAATCTGTTTCTGTACACTCAACCGCCTCAACATCAATGTCAATGTCAACTGATTGTGATTTCCAGAGATTAGGTCAAAGTTCAATTCCCAGAATATCTCGGATTTCAGCACAGAATCATCCCCAAAGAATTCATTTCCATTGTTCCCTTAAAGGCAAAGTAATCTCAGAGAGCTCACATTTTCAGAGTTGAAGACAGCCACAGAGAATTTCAACCGAGCCCTTATGATCAGAGAAAGTGGCTTTGGTGCTGTATAAAGGGGAGTTATCCGAAGTCAGGATGATCAAAGCAAGAAGATGGATATCGCCGTTAAGCAACTGAGTCGAAGAGGACTACAGGCAAGCTTTATTGCATTTTTTTGATCCTTGTACTCATCTAATCAATCTAGAACTATGCAACTTCTAACACGTTTACTAAATCTGCACAAGGAATTGGGTTGAAATAAAGCTTTCATTTACCATTTCAACTATTTGATATGTTCTGTTTATTCACAGGGGCACAAGGAATGCGTGACTGAAGTGAATGTTTTAGGAGTTGTTGAACATCCAAATCTTGTAAAATTAATGGGACACTGTGCAGAGGATGGTGAAAGGGGAATCCAGCGCCTTCTGGTACATGAAAGTGTGCAGGATTACTTTGTCTCATTGGCTTCAGACACCTCTACCTTGGACCATAAGAATGAAAGTTACCCAAGATGCTGCTCGAGGCTTAGCATATCTGTATGAAGGATTGGATTTTCAGGTATCTCTAATTGGATATATGTAGCATCCACGTTTTTCCCCAACACCAGCAGCATCCATAGACCACACCAGCGACACCCACAGGCCACTGCTACGCTCCCGCTACACTCTCACCAGTACAATCATTTTTATTCCTTTACACTCTATACAGATTGTTACACTTTTGCGTCTTCATACTTGTCAGTAGTTAGTTAGAATATGCGTTTCGTACAGATTTTATTCCGTTTCATTGTACAGTTTGTGTATATAAACTCCACAGCATTAATACAAAAGGCAAGAGTTTTTTCTCTTCCAAAACTTCTGTCTCACTCTCTACATGATATCATAGCAAAGCCCAAGCACGACACTGTTCACTGGTACTATTCACCCACACTGTAGCACGACACTGTTCACCGACACTGTTGCTCCAATATATTTTCACTCCTACAACACCCCAGTTGAAAAACTGGAGCTCTGATACCACTTGTTGTGCGGAAACGTTAATAAATTCGGAGTGAAAATAAAATAACAACAAGAACACCAAAAATTTTTATACTGGTTCGGCAATGCCTACGTCCAGTTTGGAGACGACTGAGTATTTCACTATACCAATGAGAGCATACAATAGTGTTTGTCACTCAATTTTCAAGAGACCCAAAAAACCCAAACTCCTACTAGAAAGGAGAAAATAAAAAAACAAATATATAAATATTTTTTCTTTTCTCTCTCCCTCTCACTATTCTCTCTTCTTCTTCTCCCAAAAATGTCTCTCTCACTCTAACAATTTCTTCTCTCTTCTCTCACCAGAAATTTTGCTCTCTTTGTGCTCTCACTTCTCCTTCGTTTGCTTCTATTTATAGAGAATTTCATGGGTGTGAAAGCCTCCAGCTGCACCACCGAAATCCATGAAAAACAAGCCACCATTGTTGAGTCAATAATCACCGAAAGCAGGCTAAGATTTCTGACATTTAAGAAGGTAAGCAAGCTTTCATTTTTGACTTTCTTTTGAGACAATATTCAACAGATTGGACTGTTACACACGGAGAGTTTGGTAAACAAAAGCAATTATCTTATAAGAATCTCCTTTATCTAATAAAGGGAATGAGCTAGACATATGAAAATTGTTTACAAAATAGGAATCATATGTTAAAACAAAAAAAGTGACTAATCAATTTGTCATATATTATGTAGATGTTGAGATAGTATATCTTTTAATCTAAAAGATAAGAGCTTCATTCTTCAGAGGCATGACAATTATTGTTTGATTATCACTTTTTCTTGATCAATTGGCTCGTTACTATGGGAGATGTGGCTACATCATGTTCTTTGATAAGGTGAAGCTATCACTTTTCTTAATCAATCTACTTGTTACTATCGTTGTTCTTTGATATGGTGTAATATATTATTTGTATGTGATATCTTGTAATAATATATTCATATCATAATATTGTAATATGATAAATAAATATGTGTTGAAATAAAAAATGTATGTAGCTTTTGTTTATGACCTAATATAAATTTGACATGGGAAGAGTGTAAAGGCATTGTTAATGGATTCCAGAATGTTATTTTCCGTTGTTTTGATAATTTAGCATAAGCTAAAAGGACATATTCTTAATTTTTTCAAGATAAAGTGTTATGTTCAATGGTAAAATAATTTAAATATTTTTATTGTTATATGTGACATGTTGATTGCATTTTATTTTAATTTATATTGTGATTTATATTTATATTTCAGATTATGTATATTGATTGCCTCAATTATAATGAGAAGATGAAGTTATAACACTATATCTTTATCCTTGTGGATGCATACATTAATGACTGTTGTATATTTGGATAATAAGGTTTCTAGTAAGACAATTCCTAAGACTCTTTATAAACTGTGTGTGTGAAAGAAACTCAGTTTGAGACACCTTTATGTCTGGGGTTTCTCGGTTGAAGTAAGGGTATATAATCCACATGAAAGATGCAACATCTCATTATCATAGAGTATAAGCCCGAACATCCAAGGACATTCAAGTACACATCATATGATAATGGTATGTTAGAGCAAACACATATCCAACTTAACACATGGCATCATATAAGATAATTAAAAGACACTAATTTTTAAAACATTCCTTACATTCATTGAAAAGAGTTTACAATCCTTATACATGTTCTATAAGACAAGGAACTATAAAAAATACAAAACACATCTCTTCTGATATCAGCTGATAGACCTCTGAGCTATGACTAGTCTAAAAGTTCCTTTAGTCCAGATTAAGAAAATAAGTCTCCTGTCTCACACCTGAAAAGTCACGTTGCAATTTTTACGAGTTTTGCGAACTCAATGAGCAAACCATCATTGATGATTTCTTTTTTTTTTGGTGAAACCATCAATGATGATTTCACCCAGGTCAAATACACAAATCACATATCTAACATATATTCATTCAAATCATGTATATTCCAAATACTCGCATTAACATGGCACATCATCTAATCATTGCGATTTTTGAACAGATATTTATACAAATACAAATGTATATGAGACTCTAGATCTGTTATTATTGTTGTGATCGAGTGTCTATCCCATACGTATACGGATACTGGCCTACTGGGCTCAGTCAGAATAGAATCATGGAGCATATCTCTACGTGCAGAAACAGAAATCACAGAGCAAAGCTTTACGTAGCGTTTTCATACTGGCTACTCCAGTCACAACGCCTTTATTTGAGTATGCATTTTATGAAATGCATTAAATACAAAATATGCCATGTACAGTCACATATGATGCATAATCAGAATCTCATAATCATCAGACCTAAGTTCGGCATTCAATTTTTATTGAGCATACAAATATCATTCAGAATTGTCAAAGCAATCAGACCACTTCCAATACATTCCCAAATATTAAAGTCCTCGGACCTTAAGTCCAGAATTCATAAACAAATCATAAACAGTTAATAATTGGAAGTTAAACAAATTCAATCAATCCTAGGAAGAATCATCTAGGTTAACTCACAGTACGCTTCGATATGTTATTTCTTAGATGGTTTAGCAATGTATGACTGACGTCTAATGTGCTCCTCTATATCATACAAAACACATTTACATATATCACACTTTTGCACAAATGTAATTATTCCTTTATGCATATCCATGTATAGCAAATATGCACAATGTATGTTTAATAATAATCCCGAGTATCTTATTGTGATTCTTTTCACCATATCATTCAGATATCAAAACTCTCATAAATAAAATTTTGTACTTAGAGTTTGGTTCATAATAAAACAATGTGAAACTAATTTCATAACCCAACAGATCATTTCAGATTTTTCTTACAACATAATTTTGGGTCAACTTTGCATAATCATTTCGATAAGGTAATTGACACAATTAGCAACACGTCCTCCTAGAAAATTGTTCTCCAATGTCTTAAGTTTCTAATGACACTAAGACCATTCAATTTGATTCAGTATTCCCAAATTTATAATTAATTTACTTTGGACTATTCTTAAAACATAACTGTACTCTATTGGAAAACTATACATCAAAATATAATCAAAATATTGAAGTATGTTCAGTAAAAATCATTCCAGTTATCATACTTCAACACAGTCAACATTTTCATCTTAAATTCATCAATCAATCCATTCCAAATGGTTATAATATTTGACAGTGATGAAGATCAATGTCTTAGAAGTCTATTGGTTTAAGAATCAAGTCATTTGGATGTCAGGCGAATAAGTTATAGCAAAAATATTAAAGGATGTTCAGAAGCAAACTTAACATTGAAGGTCACGATCGTGTAGATTGCATCTGTGAAATCGCGATCTTACAGAAGCATGATCGTGACTTCGCTACTTCTTTACGCTGCGTTTGGTTGCAGTCTCCAGTGGCTGCAGACAGAACAGAACAGGACAGAACGGAACAGAAACTGGAGGCAGAGTGGTGTTTGGTTGTGGTTGACAGAACATAGAAAACTGTTCTGTCTTATAGGCAGAATGTGTTTGGTTGCAGGGGACAGTAAGCAAATATAATGCAAATGACGAATATGCCCCTGGTCTTTAATATGATTAGAAATATGTAATTCATTGATACTTTTACTATGAATGGTTTGTATTAGTTTAAAAAATAACTTGGAATAATAATAAC
>JANITW010000006.1:70407826-70421142 GCA_027564335.1 Erythroxylum williamsii
ACCTCATACCATTACTCAGGCACTCAAACTACCTCATTGGCATAAGTCTGCATGCTCAGAATTTGATGCTCTCATCTGAAATCATACTTGGACACTTGTTCCTACTACAGAGGCACATAATGTTGTTAATTGTATGTGAATTTTTTTGTATCAAACGCAATCCCGATGGATCAATCTCTTGTTATAAATCTCAATTGGTGGCCAAAGGTTACATCTAATTTTCGGGTATTGACTACAAGAAAACTTTTTCTCCAGTTGTCAAACATCAAACGATCAAGGTTTTTCTAACCATAGTTCTCACACGACAATGGCGCATTCACCAAATGGATGTCAGCAATGCTTTTCTTCAAGGCAGTCTCCATGAAACAGTCTACATGCGTCAACCTCTTGGATTTGTTGATCCACAATATCCCACTCATGTATGCAAACTCAACAAAGCAATTTATGGTCTAAAACAGGCACCTCGAGCATGGTACCAGGAGTTACGACAGTTCCTTCTATCCTATGGATTCAAATGCAGTCACAGTGACAACTCCTTGTTCATCTACAAACACAACAACATAATCATGTACTTTCTTGTGTATGTTGATGATCTTCTACTCACCGGCAATTCGGATGCTGTTCTGGAGAAATTTCTTTCGGCTATATCTACATGTTTTTCATTAAAGAACAGGCGTACTCCATCATATTTTTTAGGTCTCGAGGTCTCGAGATCATTCCCAACTCCAGAGGGTTATTTCTTTCTCAACAAAGGTATATCCATGACATTCTCACATGCTTTGATATGGACAAATGCAGCTCGTGCAACACACCCATCCACACCACTGCCACGCTATGTCTTCATGATGGTTTGGCAAGTACCAATGAAACAAAGTATCGCAGTATCCTTGGTGCTCTTCAATATCTCACATTGACAAGACCTGACATTAGTTATGTTGTCAACAAACTTTCGCAATTCATGCACAAGCCTACGACACTCCATTTGCAACAACTCAAACGCACGTTACGCTACATCAAACACACCCACGACTATGGTTTACAATTATTCCGGTCCAAGAGTTTGGATCTTCAGGGTTTTACGGATGCTGACTGGGGTGGCGATGCTGACACTCGTACATCCACAACTGGCTACATTGTTTACTTAGGTGGTAATCTGATCTCATGGAGCTTTAAAAGACAACGTACGGTTGCTCATTCATAAACGGCGACAGAATATCGCGCCATTGCAGCAACCACATCAGAACTTATGTGGGTCCATAATTTACTTCATGAAATGCATATCACGCTTCCAACTACACCAGTTCTCTTCAGTGACAATCTTGGTGCAACGTATGTTTGTTCCAATCCAACTTTTCACTCTCGTATGAAACACTTGTCGCTTGATTATCATTTCGTTCATAAAAGAGTTTAGAATAATGACCTACACATTCATCATATCTCCACCACGGACCAACCAGTTGACATTCTTATAAAGCCGCTTTCTCGAACCAAGCATGATTTTTTTAGGACCAAGATGAATGTCATGTCTTAGGACATCATCTTGCGAGGGCATATTGGAAAGAATACATGAAGTCCATTTTAGTCTTTTTGTACAAGTCTATATTTGTAATTACTTGTAATAATTAAGATAAGACTAGGTAGTTATTTTTTGTTTTCTATATATTACATGTAATATCAATTGTAATAGACACGATTCGTCCTCTCAAAAATATCAGTTGTTTACAAAATTATTAACCTAAACCTGGTGTTGCACCTTTAAATATTTAAATGGGCTCCTCATAGACGGTGGCTGGTTCTTCAAGCTTCTAATTCCTTTTCTCCGGTAGTGAACAAGTTGTCTTAATGACAAGTGGTGGGGAATCACGTTAGTTTATGCCCTACACCCAATCGCTTTTGTTATATTTTAGTAATAAATTATTTAAAGATATTATTTATCTTATACATGTCTAGATATATATGATAAAGTCCAGGAATAATTGTACATTGCAATAAGATTATAGTGAGATTATAATTATGATATTCGTATTGTATTTATATATTATCCCTAAATTGTTCTTAGTTATTGTTCTATTAAAAATGAATATTAATGTAATGTAGAAAGATTAGCATATATTGTTTTTCCTTATGAAGGAAGTAGTTGATCTCATAGGCTAAAGTATAAAGATGCTTAAATAAATGTGTGAATGCTTGTTAGTAAATAAATTCACTGAACAGACCCAATATGATAAATCCATTTGGAACATTACTTTTATGTCTATGGAATTCTCATTGTGATGATTGTATAAGTGATCATTTGATTTGAGGTCATTAAATTTATCTTGTATGGAGATTGCAATGTTTTGATACTACTTATGGTCTATTTAATCATTAGTTGTTTAATCGGTTGTCATTGAATGTAGGATGAACTATATAGAGATAGTTAAGTGATCAAGATATGATTCACCACCCTAAAGTAATTAGGGAGAATGTTTCATTGTTCTCGATTAGTATTAATTCAGGAAATCTTTAGCCAAGATGAAATGATGTTTTTATAAATAATTTACAAATATCATTAATTGAATTGATAACTGATGGCAAAGAACTAATATGATTAGACTCAAAATATATTAGATATTAATTTCATGCTCTATGTCTAATCGGAACATTGTATGATAAAATGATTGAATTATACAGAAAAATTATGCATGGAAAGCTTAGTCAAAATCACTTTGACATTCATAAATATTTGGGTGCCCATGATATGTTACTAAGCATCAATCTTGATCTATGATTATAAATTGTTTAATTGGAGAATTAAAGATAAATTAAAAAAAATTAATTTATCTAATTCTATTTATGAATTAGATTTATAATTTATAATCATTACTAACATATTTGGGAACCTAATAGGTCTCACATTTAAAATGAGTTAGACTTGATTGTAAAATTTGAGAAATTTTATGATTAAATACGAGATATTTAATAAATAAGAATCAAAATGAAATATTGAATCTTATTTGAGCATAATTGGTATTTAATTAGAATTATTTGTAATTCTAAATTTTAATTTCAATTAAATTGCTAAAATTTTCAAAGCTTATTATAAATAGGCTTAAGCTCTATGGAGCAGATACTTCTTGCTCAATCCTTTCTGTAAGAGTTACAAAGTTCTCTTAACTTATTCTGTGGATATCGACAGAGGCTAGACATTTGTGCAGTTAAGGTGGTTGAGACAGATCGGTTTTAAAAACAATTTGAGTGATACGACAAGATTATGATCAAACTTCAAAATAAAGTACGAATTAAATTTCCGTTTTATTATGACTTGTGTTAATCATTTTATAAAATTAAAGAGATCTTAGTTATCAGAAAATAAAAAGTAGCAAAAAATTTTATAATTTTTTTGTTGCGTTCAGAATCAAATCCCAACCTGATTTTCCAACAAATTCATCAGCGTTATTAAGATTTGTTATCCAACTTCTCAAGGTATAACTATTTATAAGGAACCCCAATAAAGAAATAAAATAATTAAAAAAGTTAGATTTAATAAATAATGTATCCACTGGTTTCATCTAAATTAAAGAAGGTGACAGGTACTAGGAAATAATCAACTGACCACTTGTCTAGTTAGTTATTACTACGTACAGTTAAGTTGTATACTTCCAGCTGCTTTCAGGACATTTACATAAACATCGCGATCTCCTGGAAGATCGTTACCTTCTCGAACGTTTAAAACAGAAAGAAAAAGAAGTCCAGAAAACAAGTCATTTAATATTTACCACGTGACATGTATCAAATTCGTACTTCTTGACTTTTATTCTCTCTCTTGCGTGATTAGAGTTGTGAAAGACGTAGAATTAAACTATATATTCCTACACATTTAACTAAATAGTGATTCACATTTAACTTGCATAGTAATTATTTATTCCATCCGTACTGTTAAGATAATTAAAAATCTTACCATCAGAATGTTTTTTTTTTTTGATACAAAGGAAAGAAAACACAACGACTACACTAAGACATCACTAGAATTGCGCGGCAACGAGCCAAGAAGGTCCCGTTGCATGTGGGCCCAGACCAAAGTCGGTGGCTCCGGAAGGAGATGGAAGCCCGGAGTAGCAAATGATATCAGGGAAGCTAAGCAATCAGCACTCTGGTTCCCTTCGCGGTAAACATGTTGGAGCTGGACCTCCCGGGGGTGGCGGAGTAGACGCCGGATACCTGCAACCAAAGCAAACTGGTCAGTATCATAGCCAGTGGAAGAAGAGAGAATATTGATACCTCGAGGGAATCCACTTCGAGGACAAGGCAACGGTAGCCCCGGTCCTATGCCAATTGGAGACCCGAGTGGATTCCCCAAAGTTCAGCTTCAAGAGGGGAGCAGCACCCAAGGCGATGAAGAAAGCCACCACACCACTGGCCCTGGCAGTCCCGGAGCAATCCTCCTGAAGAAGCGAGGTGAGGACGAGGCTTGACTGCGCCATCGGTATTGAGCTTAACCCAGTTGGCTGACGGCGGAGACCACCTGAGCGGTGTGTCCTGACGGACCCCGGGACGCCAGAGACCACCCGAGCTTACCATCAGAATGTTGATTCGTCTTACTCTCGTGAATAATTATTAGTTCAATGCAACATCTCTTATCAATTGGAGCTCGTTTCAGTCAAACACAGAAAGTACATTCCCATCTCACTTAAGTTCACCCACTACTCTGCTTGCATACTAACACTTAAATAAAAAGAAAAATGATCTCCAGAACAAAAATAATTTTGAACGAACACGTCCAAACTACAAAACGTGAAAGTTGTATGCATGAATCAAGAGTTTAGGTCCCCTGTTTAATATTGTGATGTCTTATTGTGTCTAATAAATTTCAGTCATTTATTTATGTAGGTCCTATGTAAGTCTCGCGTGAATCCCACAAAATAAATGGCTGAGATTTCATGAGACAGAATAAAACAGGATAATATTGGACAGAAGATCTTGTCCCATAAACCAGAGAGTGTATGAATGTAAAAGGAGTTGGACTCTTTTTCTAGATTCTCCTTTGTTTGCTTTAACTTCTTTTTGAAGCTTTCGTTTCTTTTTTCTTTTTTTTTGCTCCTTACCATCCAAATCAGTACAACATGTGAAACTTAAAGTTTGACATATTGCCATCTTCTGCGTGATAAAGTTTAACCTTCAAGTAAATGTAGTAACCAAGTCTATCACATTTATTAAAAGACAACTACAGTAAGTTATGGCGTATGTAAGTGAATCTGCATGATTTTATCAGTCAACCCTGCGAAATTCTTGACCTTCTTTCTTCCCCTCTTGGCTTATTTTTTGACCCGCCTTTTCCTTTTGTCAAATCTAATTTTTGACTTTTTATTCTAGCTAATGGTTTTGGCGAGATTTATATAGCCTGTCACCCAATTTCGTTTCTTACCAGTTTAAGAAAAAGAGCCATGACTGGTTCAGGCATGATCTTTTCTTCTCCGGTGCCCAACTCCACTGCTTTGTTTTCCTTATCATCTCTTCTCAACTCAAGAGGTAATCTTGATTCTTGAGCTGTCTCATTCTCTACTTCCTTCTTCCTCTCACCCTCAATCGGCATCTACTTTTATGTGCCACGATGCTTAGTGGTCAAGTCGGTTGTACTGGGCCCGAACCCAATCTCAACGATGTGTGGGCCGATCGGTCCAATCTTTAAAGATCATTCTTATACCTATCGGCTATGCCAAGCCTAGGTCCAGCCCACGCCCTCCTTGGCCCATCCGTAGGTGAAAGTCTCCCATGCAAACACGTAAAGACTTAAACCTAGTTATTACTTCGTATATAAGGTACAACTTTGCCAAAACAGAGGTACGCAATCATAACCTAATTCTCTCTACATACAACAATCTCACCTTCACCAAAAAGACTGATTTGAGTATCGGAGGGGCTAATCGGAACACAACCCCTGATATGCCTTCTTTGTTTTGCAGGGACCTTCACGTCGAAGTTACTACAGAAAGCAGCCAACTCCATGAATCCAAACGGCAACGTTCAATTCCGCCAGAATCTGGCAGAACCAGCTTTAATTTCCCTCCGATCACTTTACAATGTGTTTATACCAAAGAGTGGTCGATTCCACTTTGAGAATCTATGGGTCAAAGATCCATTATATAAGTTTGTGATTTCTAAAAATTGGCAGAACTCAATGGGCAAACTTTTCAATCCAAGTTTACAAAGTAAAAGGATCTCTTGAGCTCCATCTTTTTCATACATTCATGTTCTAACAAAAAGAATAAAGAGTAATCCTGCCGTAGGAACTCCTACACAGGACCGAAGAGGTCTTAGTCTTATTTGGATCTTATGAATGTCATTCCTCTTCCCAAAGGTCTAGTTCCCTCCCAAGGGAATTACAGGTGTCTGGCCAATCAGCAAGGATGATGCAGCTAGGTGAAGCACTTTCAGGGGTTGATTTGATTAATCTCAACCTAATTGGCTCCTTCTACAAAAGAGCTGCTTTTGAGCTAACGGACTAATGCTGTAACTATTCTCACAATATCTTCATGGCGTATTACTTGGCAGGGAACAGTTAATAATGAAACATTAGGCTACTTCACTGGGAGAGTATACCTTTTCCTAACATATCTTGACATTGACAAGGAACGATTGCGTTTCCGACAACACCTTGCAAATGAGATGGCTCATTATGCAGCTGACTGTTGTAACCCATTACTCTGTCTGCTATACTCGCATATTGAACCTAATCTGCCAAAATCAATGCAAAAATGATTTTCTTCAAGCTTAATTCCCGTTTGTTTGCAGGCTATGAACAAAATTGAAACTATGGAAATGAAAACTGCTCTGGATTCGATCAGAGAGGCGCAATTCCGTGTCTGCACTCTTGAGAAAGCCGTGACAATAAAGAAGAACATGGTGACTATCTCCAAGGAGAGAAGGAGAGAACATCAGAGAGTTTTCACACCAGCTGTGATCGAGCCATACTTCGGTATTGGGCGAATTATTTACTGTCTTTATGAGCATTCTTTTACCCAAGGCCTAGCAAAACTGGGGATGATCAGTTGAATGTTTTCGGTTTCCGCCCAGTAGCAGCACCTATTAAATGTTCCCACTAGTCCAGAATGAACAATATGAGGAAGTCGCAAAACATTTAGCCAAAGCATTGACTACTACTGGAATCTCTTATAAGATTGACATGACAGGTATGCACTTGAAATGTCTCAACACATGATCTTGTGCTTCCATACTCATTTGTATGCGTTTCCTTCATTTGATTCAACTTCGTCAGTTACCATTCGAGAAAGGGACAGCAAAGTTCAGATTCGTGTTTCTGTGGAGGAAGTAGCCAGTGTTATAAAGGAGGTGACTGAAGGTGAAAGCTAATGAGCTGATATTCTATACAAACACCAATCTAGCATCTGTAGCTGAGAAGAGAATGAATGGATAAATAAATAAAAAAGGATTTTCCCCATAATTTAGTTATCTGTCTTGTGAAACAATTTCCATGCCTTAAATGTCCTATTTTCATAACAATGTTTCATACCAATTGCTTCTATAGATGGAGCAACAGTCCACAAAGGGAGCAACTTTGATGGAGGAACCCTTTTAAGAAAGTAGGTTTGTATACATTACACATATAGCTAGCTCCGTCGTAGATGTTTAGCCAACGAGGAAGGAACCTACCTACGACTAGGTTTGAGAGAGATGCTGTCTACTTCTAGAGCAGGAGTTTTTAGTATGGCAAGTGATCGCCACCCCCACCAGAGACAGAAACAGAGACAGGGACAGAACTAGAAGCAGCCACACTGTTGCGCTCTGCATGGCAAAGCTGACGAAGCTTGGTGGGCACATACCATATGGCCAGACGCGGATGAGCGTTGAAAATGGCGTCTATGTCCCAACCTTGGCGTGAAGCTATGGCCACAAGTGGCTTGTAACAAGCTTGCCGCCAGGCTCCAACATTCTCTCCCCTCTCTTTATATGCTCTCCTCAGTGCATTCGAAGTCTCCTCGTCTAGACAATGGAGGGCGTAGCAGTGCACGTAGTGTCTCATTTTAGGCTTGTTTATGTAACTCGCTCCTGCTTTCTTCGCATATCTGAACACCTGGTTTGTCACCTGCATCCAAATGTTAATTAGTAATAACCTTATTCAAAATCAAAACGTACTTTGGCTAACTCTATTTCGAAGTCATCCGGGGAGTGGAGAACAAGAGTCAGTGAAACAGCACACCAGTACCACAAGAACCCACTGTCCTATGCTTATCAGAGCACGTACCAAGTCATGGTACGGACCGGCAAAACAGGGTAAAGTAACTCGTAAAGGGCGTAGGGACCAAATCGACAGACAGAGACCGTCAGTGCGTGACTTGTCATGTTCTATTACAGAACAGCTGTCGAAACCCGGACCTTTATAAGGTAGGGGAAGAGACCAGAATCCAATGGCCCCAATGTGGGTCCCAACGAAATCGAATGTGGGGTCCACGATTATTGACGAAATCGAACGGCCCTCAGCTGATGCAGGGATGCTTACCTTAGTTGGGCATTTTTCTCCACGCTCCTTGGCGATGTTCTGGACTTGGATCAAGAAATCACGACACTGTTCATAAAGATGGAAGAGGTAATCAAGGCCGTTCTTTTTTCCACGTGCCACCTCCCCAGGCTCCGTCACGATGAAAGGATGCTCCCGCTGTCTCTCACACCCGGCGTCGCCACCAACAATATCATCACCGTCGTTTTCGTCGTCGTGATCAATGTCAACCACCTTCGTCTGACCCTTCCTCCGCCTCTGAGGCTTCTTGTTCCTCTCCACTGCATCTGCCACCACTTCCCACGTTCCTCCGCCCCCTCCGCCGCTCCCCGCCGCCTCCTTCTCTTGCTGCACGGGCTCCTCAGATAACCCTGAATTTACATTAGAATAACAGTTTCTCTTAACCACGTAAGACCTTCATGAAAAGATGGTTGCTACCGAAATCAGTTACAGAAACAACTAATGGGTTTTTCCTTCTAATTACTAGGGTTAAGCAGAAGGTGCAAGCAAAACAGCGAAGAAGAGAGGCGACACTAAAAACTAAAACTCTCAGAACAGACTCTTGTTATTTCTACACCCAACAAAAAGAAAAGGCAACGAAAAGACATCAATCCTTTTTGTTGTTACTACGTTACTTCATTTGCATAGGAACCCATGAGCAAACGATGGAGTGTAGAAAAAGAGATGTATACTCTTGAGGTAAAGAGAAAAACCTCAATGGAACTAATTTTAACACCACAGTCGCGCATGGTAGCATATTAGCGAGTTAGGGACAAACCTTCTTGGGAAAGAGCATCAATAGCATTGGTAGTATCTCCCGAGAGAAGCTGTCTGCGTCGGGAATCCTCCTCCTCAACCCTCCTCCTCTCAGCTCTAACTGCAGCTTTAATACCGTACCTCTCTCCCACAAGAAGTTCCCACCTGAAAATCTGCGACAAACTGTTCATCATTTCGTCAAGCTCCTCGTCCTTCATGTCCAAAAGGGTACTCACAGTAAAACCCAACTCCGCTATTTTCGCTGCCGTGTAGTATCTTATTCCATATGCCTGAAACAACTCCTCAAGCCCACATAACTCCCTCGGCCTAACAGCGTACGCTACCGTATTCGCCGGTTGCGGAGGCGGAGCCGCCACCGCCTCCAGCATCCGACTGCTAGGTGGCACAGCCGTTCGTGGGTCCCACTTGAACAAGCTCGCTGTGAATGCCTCCGGATCCATAGTCTTCTTGCTTTCTACGAAAAACTAGGCTTTGCTCTGTGGAAGTGACGAGTTCGCTATGTAAAGACAAAGCGACTTTTTGTGTTCTTATTGTATACCGAAAATACCCTTTACATGGTCAGAATTTTGTAGTTTCTTTATCGGGAAGCTAACTGAATCAGATGCTATGATGTTTCGTTGGAACTTTGACAGTTGATGTCAAAACAGTCAGGCTTGTGTGTCAATCACCTCTACTTTAACCTCAGCCCTGAATCCATTCAGATCTTGACACGTCGCAATTCGTTAAGATTTGTTCCGGTTTCAACTCCGTACTGATCATCACATCCCGATACGGTGCTGGCCATTACATGCAGATATTATCTCGGTTCTACGTACAATAGATATCAACCGTCAGATTTGTAGCTTAAACGCATTTGTAGTTCAGGTCTATGTGAAGCAGGTTGTGTCTGAGAGTGCCTGATAATGTCCCCTGGACTTTCTAGTTGCACATGAGTTTCATAACTTAGTTGGACTAACCCGGTCTTGTTTAGTTCGTGCCCCAGCAAATGAAACCTTCTGAAACTTGGGGGTACGGATTTGGGCCTCGTCTGCTTTTTCTTTTCTTATTTTCATGCACTACCCTCTTCAGATTAATTTAATTTTGTCTACGAAAATTACATTATAAATATCAAACTCTAATATTTTAAAGTGTACAAATTAAATTTCAATATTTTTAAAACTTTCAAAATAGATACTAAAATAATAAAAATTTTAATAGGTTATTTTCTTATTATTTCATCATTATTATCATCACATCTAGTCCAAACTCTCACAATAAAACAAAATTTGTATAGATTTGATAATACTATATAATAGAGAGATTGTTTTTGATAAACTCATGTGTAAATAAAATAATATAAAAATAATATAGGTTATAAAGAAAAAAAGATACAACTAGCATGGTAGAATATTATGTAAATAAAATTATAATAGATACATAAATAAATAAAAATAAAAATAATAGTATATACATGATGGAGTCCAGATCTGTGAGTTGGTTGTTTTTTCATTATTTAAATGACATATTAATATTAATGTTATTTTTTAACTTTTAAAAAAAATGAACCTTACTTTCACATGAAAAATATAATTTATTGTTTAAAATATATAAATAAAAGCTTCATTATCAACGTCATCAAATTTTTCGTCCATTTAATTTATATTTTAAACATTTTATAAAATAAGACAGTTCAATTTGAACGTTTAAAAACATTAGAATTTAAGTTATACTCCTTTTTTATTGTTGAAATTCAACATAAACTTTTAGCCTTTTTTTTTCTTATCTATCAATTGAAGACGAGTTTTGAAGTAACTGATAAGATTATCATTTTATAACCAAAATGTTACGAGTATAAGTTATGAAAATAAACTTTTTATAAAATATAAAGAGAAGATTGTATACAAATATACAATTGATGGCCCTCTCTCAATCCTAACAAAGTAGGAAATATTGTATATTGGAGTTTGCCCGTAATTTTTGATGCGTTTCAATTTTTATATAATAGAAAATTCTAACAAGAGGAATTTTAATTCTAGAATTTTTATGAAATTTACACAATTTAAATATCTTTATTATTTATATTCTTGCACTAACCAGAGGAATTTTAGACGCAACACCTCCCGGAGACCCAAAAGTAAATTCAATAATACCTAAAGGGTAAGAAGGTAATTTCGGGTTATGAATAATACAATAAAAAAAGTAATACTACAAAACCATGCATGCAGAGAAAGTACAGGAACTGGCAGAGCCAGAAGGGGCTTTCAGATTGGAACCACCCCCTCCCTTCAAGTCTCTGAAAAGGCCTGTTCTCGTACTTGCAAAAACAGAACAAGACGACCACCCCCTCTCCAGCCCCCTTGTTTGATCAAGTGCTTCCGTGTGTACTTGCCACAGTTTCATCAGTGGTCACTGTGCCTGATCGCCTCATACTTCATCCTACGTATCGATTCGTGAATGGTGCTCCTGAATCCTTGGACTTAAAGGTGGAACGCTAACTATAGGTGCTTCTATACTTTGGCTCGATATTATATAATGAAGGTAAATTATAGTTTAATTTCAGCCAAATTTTTGAAAAAATGACCCAATATTTGATTCATAAAAAGAGTAATCATATTAAATGAACTTTCACACTGTTGCCGCTGATATTGAAATTTAAAATCTTAAACTCACTTTCAAACGATCAATTATGAATCCTGAACTTGGAAAGGATCAATAGAAAAATTGATTCTTTTTAAGAAGAGGGAAGCGAAGCACATTGGTCAACCAGACAGTACTTAGGACCTGCCAATGGAATCATGACACGTCACATCCATGGATACTAAATATGAGTCAGTATGGTCAGGCCTAGCTAGCTAGCTAACATGAAGGTGAAACAGTTTTCTCATTACTTTTGCCTTACGTCTCAGTTTATATATAATTATAATAATGATAACAAATACCCTTAACAACATTCCACCAATTATAATGAATTTGCATGCATAATATGACTTCTAAATAAATAATTATATGTTTTTAACTGGTAAGTTATTGTTTTGTGACAAAAAATGATAAATTCAAATCACGAAAATAACTTTAAATATATTCTATTGAATTCGAATGGAATTAAAATTGTCACCCACAAATATTAAGTTTACATTTTAGGAAAAAAGGTTATGTAGATATAAATATTTTATATGATTTTCATAAAAAATTATAATCAATAGTCAACGTATCCCAATACACAAGATCAGTGACAGAGCCAGAAGTTTAAGATAAAAAGGTCCAAATATTTAATTTTTTAAAATCTTGAAGGACCTAATGTACTAATAGACTCCAAATAATTCCGTCTTTATATATATATATATATTAAAATAAATATATTTAATTTTTTTAAATGTTGAGAGGCCCAGTGCACCATGGGCCCCCACGTAGCTCCGTCTATGCACAAGAATTCTCGTTTTGTAACGGTTTGGAAGAGGTCATCAACATACAAGACCTTCTCTTTGTAATTTTTATAAAGAAGTTGTTTTCGTAATTTGAACATATGATTGCAACTTTTACAAGTAATTCCAAGATTCATCATAAAAATATTATAATTTAATCATTTTTAAAATTAAGAGACTCATAGTTTCCAGAATTTTTAAAAAAGTTGACATATATTAATTTTATTAAAAATTGACAAAAAAATTCACAGAAAATTTGTAGATGACCAGTTGAACCCGAAAATGGACCTCTAATTTTCAGTATCAGCTCCTCTAGAAGTTGACGGTGTAACCGCAAATTTTTTTTATTGCCTACGAAATGTGAATTTTAAAAGTAAAAACGGTATCTTTAAATCATTCACATTCGGATTATTCCCACTCACACTAGGTAAAGTTGTAAGAGATAAAATGCTGGTTAAATAGATTTCTCTATTTTTAAAACTCAAATTTAAGATTTCTAATTAAGGGATGAGAATATTAAAATACTCTCAATTTTAGAGAAAAAGAAGAGAGGGTCTCCAAATGGATAACGGGCCCAGACAGACTTATTCTACCGGTAGCAATGGCAATACGATAGTGCCTTGTGCTCTGAATGAGCCGTGCAG
>JANITW010000006.1:70442890-70455671 GCA_027564335.1 Erythroxylum williamsii
AAATCAAAATATTATTTCTACTAATGTAAATTATCTTATTAAATATAATTAAAAATTTTAATCTATTAATTATATTAACAAAAATAAAATTTTAATTTGTCTAAATTTGAAAAGATTATAACATCAACAACAACCCAACAAAGAGTTTATTGGATCTGAGTAGTTGCAATAGTATACAGACTTATTTTTAATTATTAAAAAGACTATTTTTAAATGACTTTAAAATTTTAAAATATTTTAATTTATTATTTAATTTTTGTTATAATTGCTAATCTTCACTTTTTGATAATAAACAATAATTAACTTGAAATCCACAGGTCAAAGGTTGAAGAAAATGGCTGGCTTCTGGTTATGGACTGACATGGACTTATTATCAAACCTCCATTGTACAGTTAAGCAAATACAGTTTTAAATAATATATATGTTAAAAGCTTTTTAAAGAACATTGCTTCTTCCTCTAGCAAAATTTGCTTCGTCTTCGCTGTCGATGCTGTTCTTTTTTTATTTCCTGATTTACTTTAGAGTTGATTTAACAAAACCCATTTCTTGTGATCCCAAGAAAACTCCCCAACTACTTGATTTTGTGACGTTTCAACCAGAATCTACTCCTGCTAATCTTCGTTTCGTTGATAATAATCACACTTCTTCTAAGGGCAGTTCTTCAAGCTTCCTTGTCTTTGTGACTCCTACTGTTTATCTGTGAAATTTCACTGATTTCTTCCATTTTCGTATTGGAAATGGAGATACGGAGATGGGTTTTTGTTGGGGTTATCTGCTTTGCTGTTCTAGTGACGAGGACTAGCTCTGTGGGGCTTGGCAGGAGTCAACCTACTGAGAGGATTTCAGGTGTGTTTTCATATTCATTTTCGATGCAGTTTTTTAATAAGTGATATATGGATTTTTTGTCATGGGAATTTCTGGTCTTTATTGATGAAAAAAGTTTTAATCATTTGAAGTTAGGGTTTTGGCTAGTCAGCAGATGAGATTGTGTTGCATCGGATTTATAGGTTACCTTATTTAAAGTTTTGGATCTGCTTGAGTACGTTTATTTGCGTCTAAGAGAAGCTTTGAAGATGAACGCCTCAGATGTTAAATTTATTTACTAGCATGGCCTTTTGAAATGTAAGTATTTAATAGGATAAGAGTTACAAGTGAACTCAGAGCACTGCTCTGAAAGGTATATGCAATCAAACAGACAACAAATGAGACTATTTATATCACAATGGGTATGTATTTTGATGTAATTTGGTGCGAGTTGCAGATTGACGGGGGTTACATTTTAGCTAAGATGCTTTTGCAGCTGTCTTTGTTGTGCTATTGAGGGCAAGTTTTGGGAAATGAAGAATGTAATAGTTTGTAGGATAGTCATTCATGCGAAAAGCTAAGTCACTGATCTAGATCTTGTCTCTTCGGTTGGCTTGGAGGTTGTGATGTCATTGGCTGTTTCAGGGCATAACACTTGTGATCGGTGATTTAGTCTAAAGCCTTTGGCTTCTATACTAGCTGGTGTAAAGTGGTTGGGATACATGATATAGGCTTGAACCTACAGCCTATGGTAATACTAGATTGAGACTAACTACTTGTAAATTGGGAAAAGCTGTTTATTTTGTGTCTCACTATTTTGATATCAAGAGAAAGTTGGAATTTAAAATGCTGAACTGTTCTGAAGCTTCATCTATGACAAAGAAAGGAGTGAAAGTTTTCTGTATTTAGCTACAGAGGTTCTCCAAACATTTATGTCTTGAACGTGAAGAAATTTAGAGGACATTTGATTTGGTTAAGCTGGAAAGAAATGGGATAAATAAAGGATCATTCTTGCCCTGTCAGTGAATGTCTGATAGTATAAAACTGTTAGCTTCAATTTATGAGATTTTTAATGTCAATCTTTTCCTGGCTGTAGGTAGTGCTGGTGATGTTTTGGAAGATGATCCTGTGGGAAGGTTGAAAGTTTTTGTTTATGAACTTCCAAGCAAATACAATAAGAAAATTCTGCAAAAGGACCCCAGATGCCTCAATCACATGTTTGCAGCTGAGATCTATATGCATCGCTTTCTCTTATCTAGCCCTGTTCGTACTCTCAATCCTGAGGAAGCTGATTGGTTTTATACTCCTGTATACACCACATGTGATTTGACACCAAATGGCTTACCTTTACCTTTTAAATCACCAAGAATGATGAGAAGTGCGATACAACTCATTTCTTCTAACTGGCCTTATTGGAACAGAACTGAAGGAGCAGATCACTTTTTCTTAGTGCCGCATGACTTTGGAGCGTGCTTCCATTACCAGGTGGGTGTTTATTTACTGTTTCTTCTTTTCTTCCCTGATCTCCTAAGGTCCGTGACCAAATCCTTTTGTACATTCTGAACCAACCAACCTGATTTTATGCTTATTAGTTGTTGCTTGCTTCTATTCAGTTTTCTAATTTTTGTTGCGAGGGTCTTTGTGATGAGTTTCTACATTTCTTTTACAGGAGGAGAAGGCAATTGAAAGAGGGATTCTTCATTTGCTCCAACGTGCAACATTAGTGCAAACTTTTGGGCAGCGGAATCATGTCTGCTTAAAGGAAGGCTCAATAACAATCCCGCCATATGCTCCTCCCCAGAAAATGCAAACACACCTGATTCCAGAGAAAACTCCTAGGTCTATCTTTGTTTACTTTCGCGGGCTGTTTTATGATGTGGGAAATGATCCTGAAGGTGGCTATTATGCAAGGTACTTATCATTTAGTTCATATGATAAATAAGAATTCTTAGCTGTTCATGTGTCTACCTTTATAGGATAATGTCTCAACTATGCTTGGGACTGAAAATCCTTGTTAGCAGAAAGCATTATGCTATAGATCTTGACCCTGAAAAATGTTAATCATGTTGGTGGAGTTATTTAATTTCTTTATGAAGCAGAAGATAAAAAGTTTTAAGCTTTATTCTTGCTCTCGTCTTTTATATGATTCTGAAGTTTTATCTTGTTTTTTACAGAGGGGCTCGTGCGGCAGTGTGGGAAAACTTCAAGGACAATCCACTTTTCGACATTTCTACAGAACACCCATCAACTTACTATGAAGACATGCAGCGAGCTGTCTTCTGTTTGTGTCCACTTGGTTGGGCTCCATGGAGTCCCAGATTGGTTGAAGCTGTTATATTTGGTTGTATTCCTGTCATTATAGCGGACGACATTGTCTTGCCCTTTGCCGATGCAATCCCATGGGAAGAAATCGGAGTTTTTGTCGATGAGAAAGATGTTCCTAATCTGGACACAGTCCTCACTTCAATCCCACCTGAAGTAATATTGAGGAAGCAGAGATTGCTTGCAAACCCCTCAATGAAGCAGGCAATGCTTTTCCCACAACCAGCTCAACCAGGAGATGCTTTCCATCAAGTTCTGAATGGACTTGCACGCAAATTGCCTCATGACAGAAGAATTTACTTGAGGGCAGGTGAAAGGATCTTAAACTGGACTGCAGGTCCAGTTGGTGATCTGAAACCTTGGTAGAATGGATAAGCATGTTAGATTGTTACCTCTTGAAAAAGGTTTAGTATTGTTTTCTGTTCTGGTGAATAGAGGTGGCTAATCAAGTTGCTGATTATATCAAAAGATGTAAATTGTGACTCTACCAGAATGTCTTGGATTATGCATTCCTTTTTGCAGGCTTAGGGGTGTGCCTTGCTATGTCATAGTGAAGAAACTTTGTAATCAGGACCAATAAAGAAGCTTATAGCAACTTATTATCAGCATTAATTCCCATTTTCTGAATCAATGAAGTGTGTAACTGTCTGGTAACTTGGAACCCTGATAGGCAAACTAATTTTTAAATTTTTGGAAGGATTAAATAAAAAAGCATATGAATATGAGTTCTTTTTAGAAGTCTTGTTTACAGCAGTGGCATCATTTGTGGCCGGAATGTTACGCTTGAGTCACGGAAATAGCCTTTTTTGTACCGTAAAAAAAAAAGATTACGTACAATTAATAATTTTCTTTTGATTTTCGTAAAGCGTGAAGTCTTTATAATTTCAAATTTGATTAAATTTAAGTTTTTTTTAATAATTGAATTATAACATTGATCTTTAATTTTGTGCCGGCCAGGTCAAGTTGGACTTTGGCTTCTTCCCAATTCCTTGACTTTTTCTTTTTTTTTTAAGAAAGGAGCTTGACAAGAACAAATGTTATGCAAAAAAGTGGTTAAAACACGGCCTATGTTGTGTGGGGAGTATGACAGCCACGCTTCCACATGTTCTAAGAATAGCCAAATACTACTCAACACTACACAACTCTACATGTCTCTCCCTCTTATCTCCTCATCTCCACCTTTTGTTTGACAAACAAAGACTGAGAAGAGGACCAAAGAGAAGCTGCTAGAAAAATGGCCCTGCGTGTACCAACCACAAGGCTTCATGCCACCAAACCTTCACCACCACCATCACCTCTTTTAGCTCCCACTGCCAATAGTGTTGGCCTGAGAGCACCAATTGATCGTTTTGCCTTAAAGTCGTCTTTCTTTTCACCTTCACTTCACCTCTTGCTTGCTTCCACCACTCAGCACCAGGCTGTTGCATCTCCATCTCCTGCTCCTAGATTTTCCATGCGTGTTGCTTCCAAGCAAGCTTATATATGTCGTGATTGCGGGTACTTTTTTGTTTGTTTCCGGTTTCTTGTTTCCAATTTATTGTCTCGATGACTTAACTGAAATGTGGGAAATTTTGGCATGTTTCTGATGATGCAGTTACATTTACAACGATAGGACTCCCTTCGAGAAGCTGCCTGACAAGTTTTTCTGCCCTGGTAATCACAAAGTTTTATCACTTTCTAGGAGTTGATGTATATACTTGCAGAGAAATGACGAGTACATTCTTGGTTCATGAAAACCACAAACTGGTGTTTTTCTGTTCTGTCTTGATAAGCTATCTTATCCATAGTTGATGATTCCATTGGTTGATGGGCTAGCAATCTTATCATAAAGTACAGGCAATTGCAGAAAGTTGTGAGATAAGACTACAGAATGGGTTTGAGAGTTGGAAGTTGCAGAATGGGCTAGGCTAATTGCATGAAATGAACTTTTCCTTGCAGTATGTGGGGCTCCAAAACGAAGATTTAGGCCATATACACCTGCAGTGGCTAAAAATGCGAACCAGGCAGATATTCGAAAAGCACGTAAAGCAGAGCTTCAGAGAGATGAAGCAATCGGGTAAGCTTAATTCTGTAATAAAAGATACCACTCATCTACTAGTTTAGTTATCTTATGTTTCACACTGCAAATTCAATCTTTTACAAGGTTAGTTAAACTTTGACAGGAAGGCATTACCAGTTGCCGTAGTTGTTGGAGCGGTGGCTCTGGCTGCTTTATACTTCTACCTGAATAATACCTTCCAGGGTTAAGCTATAGATGATCCTCCTGCCTGAAGTGTAGAACCAGTGCCGCCACTTCTCTGCTTTTAGCAAACTATTCCTGTAATCTTCTTCCATCGTGGAACATCTATTCCTCTTTAGTTTGTAGAACACGAATAGTAAGCTACTGATCATTTTCAAATTCGCATTTTTATGCTTGGAATCACAAGGCGCCGATCTGACTTATGCTTCAAACTTACTCGTCTTCAATTAATTTCTAGTCTGATTAAAAGTCTGAGATAGATCAGAGCCTGGAGTGGATAATTCAATTCTACTTACAAAATTGCAGTAGGATAGTTGTCATTTACATTGCAATACTCTCACGATCTCTAATGGGGGCAAGCAAATTTGTCTGCCCTCCCAGCTTCCATTACATTAGCAGATAATGCTCATCAATCACAAAGCTAACTGGGCAAAGACCAGATTTATGGATAATATGAAGTTTGAAACTTTACAGCCGATAGTCATTAAAGAGTAATCATTCTTGCAAGACAAGAGACCCCTCGATTCTTTTCTCCAAAGACTGTAGAGGAGGGTAATTCAAAGGTGAAAACATGTCATTGACGGTGGAGGTTGGGGCCGGCTTGAATTCGTAAGGACCTTCCTTCACTCCCCAGACCTTTGACCAGCAACACAAAACTTATCATCTTTTTTGTTCTTGCTCAGATAAGTAGATGTATATATATATACCTTAAAAGACCAGAAAATAACCTGATTTCCATCCTCGTCATAGCCCCTATCCCAGGTATGTACTTCATTGTTCTTTAAAATTGCAAGTTCTGAGGTGCAGTATGTTGCTCCATTCTGTCAGAAGATAAACAACAAAATGATAACAATGTGGTGTCTCCTCTCAAAAAGAAGCAGAACATTTGAACTACAGGATTCCTTAAAAAACAGTCTTCAGTATGAAAAGGAAATACCCATGAATTTGGGAATCCACCAGGCGGTGTAGAACCTTCGTATAAGCAGCGTTTTCCACGATCACAGCGTTTAAGGTGAATAGTTGTCAGATGTTCTCCGACGTCCTGAACATATGTCAAAAAGTGAAATGTTGTTAAATTTAGCCAGCTAACATATGAACTGAATAATCTAGGTAGTTCAAGAAAAGGAAACAGGTTATCACTGGCCAAAAACTTTGCTATAAATAGATTATCAAGTTCTGTTGGTGAGAATTACATAACAACAAAACTTAGACAAATTTTTTTGGCTTAACCATCAAAAGCTCATGCAGTTTATTGATCAGTCTTGGAGAATTATGACATGAATGAACCCTGGAGCACCATCTGAATGGGCCTTAGCAGTAATGCAATCTGCAAAAGTAACCAAGTAACTGCATATAGTAATAATTTCTGTAATAAGACTTACTCCAATAACTTCTTCAGGCAGTGGTCGCTGGTCCCTTGGTCGGTCACAGAAGTTCTTATACTCCTCTGCATCTCTAATGGCATATGTACTTACCTGCCCAGAAATTTTGTTAAATCAATGAAGCTCCATTACTTGAATGCTGCCATACATGAGAATAAAAAGTAACTAAAAGAGAATAAGCATAGTATGATCTCCAGGTTTAGTATTAATATTGTGAACAAAAACATTTGAATTACTCGTCCATGTTCTCATTCAGCTCAAAATATCTGAAACTACTTAGGACCAAAATTGAAAGAGTCAATTTTATCAAACTACTTCCATTCAAAAAGTTCTTAAAAAAAATGCTAATCAAGTATTCAGATAACAGGTTATGTTAGGAGCATCATCAATATCGTGGTTACCCAAATACCAAAAACTATGAAGCAAAAACATATCCCCAAATACTTAAACATTAAAACAAAGATAAATTTGCAATGTATTGCTACAAACAGTTATGTTGCTCTACTCACTAGGAGCTCACCTCAACGTCGCACTTCAACTCCTTGGGGCAAGGCTTCACCATGTAAAACCTCTACAATAATAAGATATTTGAAACTTTTAGTCACATGACATTTCAGAGGATTGAGAAGTAAGGTGTCATAAGGTAATTAGTAGTCAAATTCACTCCTGGATGTAATATGTAATAACCTTTATAGGTAACAGACTCCAGACCAACTCCCTGGCTAAAATGAAAAGAAAATTTTCAAATACAAATAAACAAAATTTAGTCAGGAGTTAGTTTCATTATTATGTAACAACTGAGAATGCATTTAGAATTGGCATTTCTTCATGTTTAGACTAGCAGAACTGAGCAACGTATTAAAATTTCATTCATTACCTGCCGAAAGGGCTTTTGAGGAGTCCTCCAGAATGCCTAACAAATTAAGGGAAAATCAAAAACTCTAAGCAATTTAAACCACAAAACTGAATCTAACAGAACTTTTTAAACAAGTAGATCATACTAACTTGTTCAAAATATAAAACCTTTGAACCATCCACCATGTCAACTGCTGGGCAAGTAAGCATTCTGCAGATAAGGTAGAGCTCACAGAGTTCAATAACTAATCAAATCTTGGTAAAAGTTTCAGCTTTTCACATTCAATTCAAAAACATATGGAGATTGGCAGAAGATGAGTAGAACTATTTTCTCCAGCTGAACTCGCCAGTTATTCTTAACTTTCAAGATCAAAGTAGATAAATAAAGACAAAACAGAACAATTTAGCAGAAAGGGTACCTAATATTGAAGTAATTATCAGGATCCCTAGAAGCTTGCTCCGCCGAGAACTATTCCCATCACCAAAAAGAAGAACGATGGAATTAAAACAAAATTCAAGCAAAGGAAGATCATAAAAGGTAAGTTAGAAATGTTCAACCTTTTCACCGCTAAGAGATTGAGTAACAATTCGAGAATGATCCCAACGTGTAGTAGACTTAGTGAGTCGTTTCACGAGAATCGCACCTCCAATCAAAAACAGCGTCTTCACCACAAATCCCCGAGCTCGGCTCCACCCGTTTGAGTCTGAATCATTTCCCATTCTTATCTCCACTTTTATATACTTGCCCAAATCAAGAAAACACCCGTCATTATCAGCACCACCGTAATCTTCAGTTGGGAGGAACTCGATATGAACCTTATGTTGGCACGCAAGCGTAGAATTGAGCAAGTGAAAGATGGAAACTTTGGTCGAAACAACTAACGATAAGTCTATGATTGGATTGAAGATAAGAGTAATTTCTCAGTTTGTTTGCTGAGTATGCAATTCTTCGACGGACACAGAGCTTCGGCCGTCACGTAGTGGGAGTGGGATTGGCGTCACGTCAGAGCTCTACTCTTCTTTTGATTTCACGGCTCTCTGTCGTCCTTTCATTTGACGTTGCACAATGACTCATCTACCCATCTCTATTCTCTCGTACTCGCAAACTTGAAAATAATAATAATAAATTATGGATAGATTATTATTTCAAATAATTTGATTTTTTAAATAATATTATGTTAATTAAAATTTTAAAATAATAGATTATTATTTCAAATAATTCGATTTTTTAAATAATATTATGTTAATTAAAATTTTAAAATGATATATCATTTTAAATCTTTTTACCAAAATAACATAATTTTAAAAAGATTTGGACTTACCACAAGTCACAAATATGAGTAAAATGTCAAATATACAAAATAAATCGTTAATTACATATTTTAATAAATTATTTTATAAGCTCAAGTCCAACCTAAGATTCAGCTATTTTAAGCAAAACAACGTTATTTTATTTAGAAGAGTTAATTGCATAAATCTAATTAAAAAATATTGTTTTACACTTTATTAAAAAAATATTATTTTTAAAAAATTGAAATGAATCAACCCGTTGTCATCCTTTTAAGTCTAATTGTATTTTAGATAAAAATTTGAGGTTGGGTAAAACTAAATGCCCTCGAGCCCAAAGCCCAAACCATTTGTATTAGGTTTTATCCGTTAACTTTGGGCTTGATTGGACAGGCCGAGCCTTTTTCTCAAGCCTAAGTGAAAACATACATCTCAAATACAAATACCGTAGAGATTCACAGTGCAAAAGAAGAGTATAAATGCCTACAAACAGGACTCCTTTCAAGGTTTCACATATCCATCAGCAATTATTCGCACTATTATAACTAAGCAAATGGGATTAGAAAAGGGCCAAATATCATTCAGCTATTCTTGACATGTTACTCACATAATAGAAGCTCCAGTTAACTGGCAGGAGAGCTACTGATTCCCAGCTACAGGGCTGCCAGGACCTTTCTTGATATCATCCCAGCCTCTTACCCATTGTCGACCAGGTACGGCTCGTGTCTCAGGGGCAGAATGGCTATTGAGGTTGCTCATGATCTTGTCGTGCACCGCGGAAAACACCTATCATGAAAAGTCAGTCGCATAAGAATAAAATGAACATCGTTACAAGAGATAAGGTGAGTAACCAAACTGTAAGGCCATTCAAGCTTATCATACTCACAGGATTTTTGCTAACTGCCTCAGGAGCTTGATCCTGCCCAATTAACCATTTCCACAGATCTGGATTCTCCTGCATAAACAGAACATAACTCGGGGTATAAGATCATTGACCAGATCTCTTACTACCTCTCATATAAAGCATTTTCTAATAGGATTTGGAAAGCAAAACTAGGTGTATCTTTTTTTGGTACACTTGCTTTTACTCCAACCTGAACTTGCACTTTGAATTAAACATGCAAAGAAATGAAAGAAAATTCTAGTGGAATAATTCAACAGTTACCAAGCACATCCCGTTTTGTTTGTTTGAAGTTTGAACTAGAAATTACAGATCTGTTATGAATATCAAAGACAGTCATGATTCATCTTTAATGGTTACATATCCATGCAAATGAGTAGAAGTTAGAGCATGCTTCTGGTGACTTGTGTGTGGAATTGACCTAGCAACTAAGGTTAAATAACTGAGATCCTACCATCCATAATTGACAGGAGGAAGAAAGCTTAAGCATTTGAATGCCCTCAAATAAGTAGATAACTTAGTAACTTCAATAGCACAGGCAAGTGATCATGGATATAGAATAAGGTCACTCCAATCAGCTATATTGATCCAAAAGCTTCTAAAGCAAGTTTTGCATTAATGACCTTTTCACTTGCAAACAGAACAGAGAGCACTGGAAGGTCCAAACTCATAACCTCATAGTAAATATGTCGCATTTCAGGCTCGATCCAGAAAAGAACCTTGTTCTTCCACTCATACATAATACAACAAGCAGGACTCCGGTTAATATTTTTTTTGAGTACATTCTATCTAGTTGACCCATTACTAGTCAAACACCCAAAACCATCTTCAACCATACAGTTAAAACAACATCATAAATTAACAATTCAATGTATCAGAATTCCTGAACTAGGGTAAGGAAATCCCTAGTTCTTTCTCGTAATATGTATTGGTATTGCTACAAGATGTACTCTATCCAAGACAATCTTATACCTAAGTCTAAGTTAGGCGGAATTTCTGAATTCCTTTTCAGTTATATATGTTGCAAATTCGAATTTGAGTATAAAATCTCTTTATTTTACTGTTCACACCGGTTCTATACATTCCATATCCACACATGGAGTTAGATACACTTCCATGGGAATCAAAGACGAAATCAGAGAAGAAGATGATACCAAATCAAGGACATCAACAAGAGCTCGAATTCCATTCTCGTCCATGGAATAAATGTTCTCCTCTACCCATCTCCCCAGAACCAAGTCAAGTTCCAAAAACCCTCTCTGTTTGCTTCTATACAACAATCTGATCACAGTACCCCACAATAAAACACACAATTAACTCGACTAATATTCAAAAATCATGATGAAATTTCCAGGGGAGACTAAAGCAAGCAGAAAATAAAGGGAAATAACCTATTAAATAAACGCCTCTTGCTCTCTTCGTTGGAGAGGTCAATCTCAAGCGACCCACCGTTTGTAGTTGAATAAAGTGATAAAAAGCCATATTGAGACGTCAAAAGAGACTGTGTGTGATTCGTCGACAGAGGTGAGAAGGAGGTCCGACTCTTCGGAGTAGAGGCAACGGCGACGAAACGGTGGACATTCGCCAAAGCTCTTCTCCAGAACGCCATCTTTCGCAATATTCAGTTGTAAGGCTACGTGGGCTTTAATGGCGTTAAAAAGGTTATGGACACGTGTGGCTCTGTTTGATCCACGAGACATTTATATTTTCTTTTCTTTTTTTCTCTCTTTTCAAAAAAAAAAACTGAATAAAAGATATCGTCCGTTTAACCGAAACAAATTTTAACTTTGTAACTTCGCGCGGGTGGCAGTCACCCTGGATCTTAGTGTCCCTCTTCGATCGATTGTAGAGCTAGACGGAGAACTCATATAGATAGCGCATGAGGGTCTCCAACAAATTTGTTTTCACTGTGACCGGGTCGGCCATGGATCCGACACTTGCCCAACGCGCTCAGCGCCTGCCCCCGCTGCTGGGACCTCCTTTGAGATGCCCCCACCTTCAGCGGACAACGTTTTAGACGACGCTTCCTCCACCAGTACTTCGGCCTCTAATGCGTATAGCCCCTGGATGTAGGTGTCGCGCCAGGCTCGCCGCCCTATTCCTACTACGACCGGATCTCGTCGTGACAGCCCGCCTTGGTCCTCGTGGATCGAGGTTCGCGATTCTCTCCCACGATGAGCCGTCTGACTTTCCAACGGGCGACCCCCCAACGGTCGACTCTTCTCGGACACTCGTTAGTCCCTTCTCGTCCTCTACTGACCAGCGGTCTCCTCACGTTACTAATTTCTCATCCGGAAGAGACACAAGACAGACGAGGGGCTCGAAAAAGGTAACGTCTGGAAGCCTCTTGACCTACAAGGGGACGGCGTCGTTCACAAGCATGCTGGGTCCAACAGTGGGCCAGACTTCCTCCCCAAGCCCAGTGACCTCTTCTCCTGCCCAGAAGATTCCCTCCATGGGCCAGCCCGCCCCAACGGGCCTTGCCTCCATTCCTCTCCCCCAGGCTCCCTCCACTGCAGGCCCACAGCCTAATAATCCTCCCTTGCTACAGCCCCAGCCTTCGGCCCATAGTTCATTCGAGCCCGAATCGTCCCATATGGCCATTTCCTTACCGTTACACGCAGCCTTGGTCTCCCCGGATCCGACATCGCATCTGCCTATCCTTGTGGGCTTGGTCAATGAGGACATGGATGTGGCTCATCCTGACCCCCCAGGACCAAGGGCCACGTCGCCTCTCCCCCATCCCCTTCTTGAGGTTCCACCTCCCCGACCCCCCGACCCATGTCCCATACAACAGAGTGGCGAGGCCGAGCCAGACTCTCAGGACACCACGATGGAGGAATCCGTTCCCCCTCTGGGACTCCTTCCTAGGCATGATCCCAATGGGCCCGCTGTCCCAGTTCCGTCCGATTCGTGATAGGTCCCTTTCCTCCATTAGCGTTTATGACGATTTTTATCTGGAATTATCAAGGGGCTGGAGGCCGGACCTTC
>JANITW010000006.1:70485046-70505957 GCA_027564335.1 Erythroxylum williamsii
AACAAACAAGAGAAAGGAAATCACATTTCTCTTCCATTCTTTTCTCCTCATTTCTCCTCAATATTTCTTTTCCTTTCCCCTATACAACTAAGGATCCAAACAAAGGCTAAATGTCTGAGGGTTCGAGAAAGAGGAGAGTCATTATATCCTAATTTTAATATGACATCGAGCATTTCTCTTTCTTTTTGAACGTCACCGTATTGTCTCAATAGGATATTTAGTATATCTAGTTGTTTTCTCACGTAGGAGAGACTCTCTCCAAAATATACACTTCTATATTTTCTTTAATGAAGAATTTAAATTGTCAAAAAATAAATTTATTATTATTCGATTCCCATTTTTTTCCAATTTTCATTCCTATTCTTATTTTTATTTTCGTTTGTTATGAAAAAACTTTTCACTCATATTTAGTTATTATAAGATTTATTTTGTAAAAAATTAATTAAAATTCTTTGTATTTAATACATAATTAATCAAAAATTTCAATAATTTGTAAAATTATTATATTTTAAATAATTTTATGATAAAATAAATGTATTATTAAGACATAATAAAATAATCATTACAAAATTAAAATAAACGGTGACGTAGCTTTATAATAATATTTTAATAAGAAAAACTTTGCAGTTAATACCGCCACATAGCGCTTTACCTTTCGTGTGCATAGTTGTTGACTTTGAGCTTTACTTCGATTGATTCTAGTACAATCGAAGCCACTTACTTCAACTTCCAAACAAATTGTGTTCATCCCCTGTCTGTTATTTGTTCGATATTGACCTCAGAGCTCAAGTTTTGAAGGCATCTGTTTTTTAATTAACAATATTATATTTATAGAATAAAATATTTGATATAATATTTAATAAATTGAATTATTAAATTAAATTTTAATTTTAATTTTAACTATATAAAAATTAAATAGTTGTTTTTAATTTAAAAATTCTAAAATTCATTATTAATTATGATATTATGTTATATTAATATAAATTTTGATGTATTTATTTGTTTATTTTTAGTATTTCTCTTATTTATTTATTTATTATTATTATTATTACTACTACTACTTTTTTTTCATTGATTTTTCTTTTCTTTTCTTTCTTGAGGGTCATTCGACAAATAATCTCTCTACTAATTAGAGATAAATTGCATATTATTAAATTTCTCAAGATTTCTCGGTTCAATTTTTCAACTGAATTTTTACTTTATTATTGTTTTTTCTGTTATTGTTGTAATATAATTGTTTTATATTTTAGATTCTAATTTATTAATAAAAAATGTGATCGAGTGAGTAGAATGAAGGGATATGGGTTTAAAAGGTTCTGATTCCTTTTATTTATGCTCTCTCGATTAGACATGTCATGTAAGACTTACCTAATGCGGAGTATCTAATTGACATAATTTGCAAGTTATTACGTAAATCCCGAGATTATCCAATGTACATTCAGATAATAACAGCTCCGTTTAAAAGAAAAAAAGTAACAATATGTATTTTTAAAATTTTATTAAAATTTTTAATGAAATGTAGACCCGGCCCAATCCTGACAAAACAACATTGATTTTCGAATAGGCCCAAACTATAATATAACGTAAGCCAACCATAAACGAACAATCACAGAGGAACCTGTAAGAATATCCCCTCTCTCCATCCAAGGCTCCTTCTCCATTCTCGCTTTAATAATACCATGTGAAACAGACCCATTAAATCGTAGGAATCAATTTGAATTGACAGATACACCATTGAGATTTGCAGAACAAGCCATAGCCAACATCACAGTGGTTTCCCCCTCTAGCGCTCTTTCACAAAGATGACTTAATCATGGAGGAGATTCCGTGAAGTGGGTACAAATCATATATGTCTCATTCTTATAATTTTCGATCATAAAACGAAAACCAGTGCTTGCACATCAATTCCTGTGCAAATTTCATTTTCCAGAAACCTGAGTGACCTCATGAAACAACGTTGTTTCGGGTTTGTTGTCCGAAACCAGCCTTCCTTTTATCATTTATCACATTCAAACCCCAGGTGATAAATATCCCTACTTTTACATTCCCAGTATTCTTTGTTGACCCACCGTTCCACAAACTTCATTTTCCTGTTCTGTCATTAATTGGGGTCTACTCTTGTATGGTCTTTCCTTAGTTGGAAAGTCGCTTGCATCAGGTCAAAGTTAAAGGCTTTCGCTTTCTTCAATTTGGTTTTCCGGGTATTTAGATCTGACCCGTTGAGAAAAAAAAGGAAGACTAATGGGTCTCCTTGAAGAAAGCCACGTTTAGCTTTTTGTGAAAGCAAAATTTTGTGGGTTTTCTTCGTTTTACTATAATATGTCCGGGGCGGGTCACGCCGTCGAGCACCATGTTGGTTTGCCGAAGATGGAGACTGACCCGAACCGCTCCGGTTGCTGCAACCCCGTTAAGAAATCGGGTCCTGTGTCAATGGATCACGTTCTGCTAGCATTGCGAGAGACTAAGGAAGAGAGGGAAATGAGAATAAGGAGTTTGTTCAATTTCTTTGATTCTGCGAATATCGGGTATTTGGATTATACCCAGATCGAGTCCGGGTTATCGGCGCTTCAGATTCCGGCGGAGTACAAGTACGCAAAAGATTTGTTGAAGGTCTGTGATGCGAATAGGGACGGTCGTGTTGATTACCAGGAGTTTAGGAGGTATATGGACGATAAAGAGCTTGAATTGTATCGGATATTTCAGGCGATTGATGTAGAGCATAATGGGTGCATCTTGCCGGAGGAGCTCTGGGACGCGCTTGTCAAGGCTGGTATAGCATAACTTATGAACTTTGGTTTTGCTTTAGATTGTTGTTGAGCTGTTGATCTTGTGATTGAAAATTCCATTGATCAAATTGAAAATTTGACGTTAAAGTTGAATATTTGGTTGAAGGACAAGTTAAATGCTTACGAGACTTTAGCTTCTGTAATGATGGTTTATGATTCTAAATGGTTTCCCGGTTATGTTGCTTGATGATGTTATTATGAATTTCACTTCATGGTACATTTATGATCTGGGATGTGGCTGAAAATATTTCCTTTTAGAGATTATTGATGGAATGATCTAGCCTGATCTTGCTTCAGTAGTTCAATCATGGGGATTGGAAGTGCTTGGTTGCCTTGTTTTGTTTTCAACGTTTAGGAAATTTCTAACAAGTCGCTATCACATATTCTTTTTCAAGTTTGATTGCTGATACTGCTGATTTTTCTTTACTATTTTGCCTCTCGGTTCCTAGTCCTGGGTCCTACACGATAGTGGTATTTATTCAATTTAAAATCGTTAATCAATAAATTGTACAGTTAACAGCTCACTGAGGTTAAACCAGCCATTTTAAGCCTTGAGAATGATCTCTTTAAGTTTACTGTGGTAATGTGGCTTTCCTATCCAAACTCTCTTGGATGAGACTTCTTATAGTTGACTTTACAGGTGAGGTTAGGTGAAGCCAGTTACCTTTTTCAAATGGTTTGTTTCTTATTGGGATCAGCTTCCATATTGTTGAAAGACTGAATCAAGCTGCTATTGATACTAGATGTAGAAAACTGCCTTAGTAATGCCTTCTGATTTCTTATGCAGCTTCTAAATACCAAATATGATGGACATCATAAAGCAGTCCCCATTTTCACCTTTGAAGCATTGAGGTTTTGTTGCACCTCCTGTAACCAATAAGCATTTCATTAGGCGCTTCTCTATGCTTCAGTATTCTTGTGTTCCAATTGCTGTCTTTTTAGTCATAGTTCTAATTATCCTGAGCAACAATGAAATACAGTCTTGGGTTTGCAAGGTCATCAGAGAACTATTTATTGATCCTGCATTAAACTAGTACACTTTGGAGTGTGCCAAATTCTTTTGTCCTTGCATCTACTATACTAATAAAATGAAATTTTGCTGCTAGTTATAACTGTCATACACTATTATGTTTTAATTGTGAGCGTCAATTTGTCCATGCTTGGAAATTATCTGTTGTTTTCATCTTGTAAGCTGTGGCAGTTTCTATTTATAGGGATTGAAATGGATGATGAGGAGCTTGCACGATTTGTGGAACATGTTGATAAGGATAATAATGGAATTATAACTTTTGAAGAATGGAGAGATTTTCTGTTACTTTATCCTCATGAAGCCACTATTGAGAACATATACCATCACTGGGAAAGGGTATGCCTTGTTGATATTGGAGAACAAGCTGTTATACCAGAAGGCATCAGTAAACGTGTTCACAGGGTTAAATACTTCATTGCGGGAGGAATAGCTGGAGCTGCTTCTCGTACTGCAACTGCTCCTCTAGATCGCCTGAAGGTAGTTATGCAAGTTCAGACTACACGAGCTAGTCTTGTGCCTGCAATAAAGAAGATATGCAAGGAAGATGGTCTGTTGGGTTTCTTTCGAGGCAACGGTTTAAATGTTGTGAAGGTGGCTCCTGAAAGTGCTATCAAGTTTTATGCTTATGAAATGTTAAAGAACATGATTTGTGATATGAAGGGTGAAGACAAGTCTGATATTGGTGCCGGTGGGAGACTTTTTGCTGGTGGTATGGCAGGGGCAGTGGCACAGACTGCTATCTATCCGTTAGACCTTGTGAAAACACGTTTACAGACTTCTGCTTGTGAAGGTGGAAGGGCTCCAAACTTGGGAGTGCTAACAAAGGATATATGGGTTCACGAGGGACCTCGAGCCTTTTACAAAGGTCTTGTTCCATCTCTTCTTGGTATCATCCCTTATGCTGGCATTGATCTTGCTGCCTACGAGACCTTGAAAGATATGTCAAGGACTTATATTCTACATGACACGGGTGAGTCTCCTTGTTGGTTGTCAGTGGTATTATAATTCTGTTTCTTCACTTCTTGTTTCTTTTGTTCCAAAGTTTCTGAATGTCATGAAAGCTTTTTTCTTAAGTAGCTTAAATTTTCTGTAGAGCCTGGTCCTCTAGTGCAATTGGGATGTGGAACTATCTCAGGAGCTCTGGGAGCAACCTGTGTTTACCCTTTACAGGTTATTAGAACCAGGTAGTCTCAACAATCAAGGATTTCTTACCGTTTTTCTTTTCTCCCCTTTCTTGTGCTTCAACTTATCCATTTTGTCTAGCTATTGATTGTTAGACTCTTTCTTATACATCTTTGTTGAGCTTTCCTTTGAGATGAGTTATATTCATTGGTTTCAGATTGCAAGCACAACGTTCTAATTCTGCAACGGCTTACAAGGGAATGTCTGACGTTTTTTGGAGAACACTTCAGAATGAAGGATGTAGAGGTTTCTACAAAGGACTCTTTCCGAATCTTCTCAAGGTTGTACCAGCTGCCAGTATAACATACATGGTTTACGAAGCTATGAAAAAGAGTCTAGAACTTGATTAAAGAGTACTTAGTCACACTACTTCTCGATCTAATCGAAGCTGACACGTATAGTTGTTGTTGATGATGAAAAATTGGACTAAATTACTAGCAATGTAGGGGATACAATTATTTGAGTTACACAACAGACAGAATGGCCCTTTAGGATTTGGGGGCACATAGTTTTGGCAGTGGAGAGTTTTCCCGAGGCTTACCGATCTAGTACTGAGTAACTAGCTTACTATGAAATGGCAATTTGAGAATGCAATGTGATGATAGATATGTTTAATGTAAGTCTTATATTATCCACTACAATAGCTCTGAGACACAGACTCTGAGACCTCATAACACACTTTGAGTCTCTTACCCGGTGACAGGAAATCATGTATTTAAATCAGGTTCTGAAGTTGGAGGAGATACACATGCATTTAGATGTCTGAAAGGACAAGGAAAAATGTGTGCAGACAGTTGAAAACTGAAGTTGAGCACATGGGTGCATGTTAATAGTATATATCCTACGTTCCGTCATGGTTTATATTCTTGTCTATGTTATGCCTTAAAAGTTTCCTGGAATTTATGGGATTAGTGCAGCTGTCTACTGCAACTAACACCCCCGAAAACTAAGCATTTGTGATTTCATTACCACTGAAAGTGGTTTTCCATCTCTTTCCAAGTTAATACTCTCTGAAGCCTGTTGTTGATTCTTTGTTCAGTCTCTGGCAAATGAAACTTAACCCATCACATTCACGTAACCAAGCTGCCTTGATGCCATTGCATGACTTAGTTTGGATCTTGCTCATACAATGTTTTCTTCTTACAAGAGTTAGTGTAGGCTGTTGTACTATGTGCATATGAAAAGCTCTTTTCCATGTTATAACATTATAATGTTTGATTGCATTCGGTTTTGGATTTAGATTTGATATAATTTTTTTAATTCGATTAGTTATAAAAATATGTTATCTGATTCTATATAATGTTTGATTGCATTTGACTTTGAATTTAGATTTGATTTGTTTTTTAAATTCGATTAATTATTAAAAAAGACGTTCTGATTCGAAATTAATTGATTAAAATGTATTTAATTGGAATCGAATCTAATTTTTAAAATATGTTTAATTGGAATAGAACTTAATTTTTTTAAAAGTTAAACTCAAATTATAAAGAAATTGGTCAGCATAAAAGAACTGAAGACTATGTTAAAGTCTCCTTCAGAGTTTGATCCTTCTTCTTCACTTTCACAAACATGCTGAAACATGCAAGGCCGGATTGGGCAAAGATAGGGTGGGCACCTGCTCAGGATTTATTTTTATAAATAATAAAATATGGTTTATTTTTAAAACAAAATAGAGCTTATTCTTGATCTGACAAAGAAAAGCAAAAATAAAATATATTTTGTTTATTTTTATTCTATATAAAAGCTCAAAAATAGACAAAAAAAAAAAAAACTTTTTTACCTTATCCGGACCTATAAAATATTAAGAACCGCCCTGCAAATATGGGATAGAAACTGAGCATGAAAATGGTGTGCAAAGAAACTACAGAGGATTCCATTCCATTGCATAAAAAAGGGTTAAGCTTAGCATTCAAAAGCAACAATTTCAAAGGAACACTAAAAAAAGCTGCATTAAATAGCTTCACTCCATCGAATTACAGAAATCCTGAAGTGAAAAGAAGCACAACCCCATCTGGTTATGTCTTAACATGATAAATATAAAGTGAAAGATACAAAACAACCCGGAAGAAAGGCGTGACCTTCCCTTTGCCCATTTTGACTTGCCTTCAAGTTGTGTCCTCTTACTATATACCTCCACTTCACTTCTCTGGAGGAATAAGAAGAGGTTCAGTGCCTTCTCTCAGCCAATCTCTCCATCTTCTTCTTCTTCTTCTTCCCTTTTGTGACCATCTTTTTGGTGAGACAAAGCTTGGAAAAGGGATGGTATGAACTGACCACACCAACTATGCTGCTTCTTTGTAGGAGATTTGATTATATAAGGAGTGTCTCTGATCTAGAAACTGGGCAACAACAGTATGTATATATATAATATATAGATTCTTCATAAAAAAGTAGTGACACGTGTAATTTTAGTTTAATTTCAGTTCTTTTTATTAATATTTTAAAATCTGAACTGAGAAGAAATTTAAGATATGAAAAATTAACCATTATTATCTTTGTAAAATCAATTAAAAATGAATAAAAATAAAAATTTAAAATATGATTAAAAGAGGTTGTCCTTACTTATCGAAAATTTTAAAATTTAATTTAAAAATTAAATAAAATTAATTGATTTATTTTAATTTATAAAAATTTATTAATTTATAAAAACCAATCAATTAATTAATAAACTGATCAGTTTTAAACATAAGAGTTATTAAAATAAATCAAACCAAAAAGTTAAAAGTTGAATTAAAAAACGAACTGAATTGGTTGAATTTTTTAATTATAAATCAAACATACAATCTCATGAATAAAAAGATTCTTAGGATATTGATAAATATTATATTAAAATAAAATTTGATCACTTTTATTTATATAGGTGGAATAAAGAAGTAATATATTTTGAATTTAAGTGATACACTCAATTTAATTAGTGTTTCCAAATTGTTATATGTGTTTACTCTTAATTGGTCATTTTTTAAAATCAAGCTAAATTATATTGTCCCTCAATTTTTTTGGTTCAACCATAGCCACGAGGTGTTCTGAGAGGATTTTAACTATGAAAACGGCACCTTGAAATCATCAACACCTAGACTAATATTTGTTCACACCGGATCAATCCGTAAGAAGTAAAGTGTTGACCAAACTAATCGCTTCATTCTCAGGGTTTTATCTACGAGAACGACACCTTGAAGTCATTCACACCTAGACTAATCTTTGTTCACACCAAATCAGTCCGTAAGGGATAAAATGTTAGCCAAACTAATCGTTCCATTTTCAGAATTCGAACCTAAGATCTCTGGTTAAGAAATGAGAGTACTAAACCACTCACACTAATCAATTTGGTCAATTGTGCCTCAATTTGATGTACCAATTTTGACCATTGAATGGTGATTGATATTGAAATAATTGCCATTCATAAAAGTGGCAACAAACAAAACTTCACTAAAAACACCTTGCCTATATGAAAAGTTGGTTAACTGAGACAAAGCCAAAGAACGACACATCACCCAGTATTAGTCATAGTTCAAATAATGGTCCCAAAAGGTGTTATTCTTATTGTGGCATGCTTATCCCACCAAGAATATTAATGTGCTTCAACTTTTACATAAACTAAGCACTATCCTCCACCAAATCAAGGAAGCCAGACTGAGAAGAGAGCCTAGTCTAGTCATTGCATTTGTAAGGCAGCCAATGAAAGTCACAATCAAATTAGGTAATGAAATGAGTGTTTTGGAAAGTTAGAGAGGACAGGTGTAAGGCTCTTCCGTGTAGAACACTAAAGAATCAGAAAGGTAGTTAAAAGTTAGTTTATAGCAACTAAAGAGATAAAGAGTCCAAAAGGAGGAATATGGAAGCAGATATGGTGTTTGTTTTTTGTTTTTCCCTTTGTCATGGGGTACATTTGCTTTGCACCGTCCAAGCCTTGTAAGTTGTATCCATTTCCTCTTGAGATCAGAATCTATGTGTCAAATGGCACTAATCCATTCTAAAGTGGGAGAGACTAGAAGCTAAATGTGGAAAGAAGCTCCACATAAAGTATTAGTAGTTGTACTTAACAATGGAAGCCTTTGAAGTAGTGTCAAGTTACATTGATTGGGGACAAAATGTGTCATTTTCTTGTGAGGTCAACTATAAAACCACTTGTTAAAGATGGTATTTGTGGACAGTAGAAATATTCAAGCCTGAATTCTAAAGTTAACAGGTTAAACATGAAAAACATTAGTTGTAAGATTCTATTTTAAGTAGAGTTGTACCTAATCTAAACCTAATTAAATGGTTAATTATTAAAAAAATCTCAAACTTTACTCAATTTTTTAATTATAATATGAACTTTAAAAAGTAACAATTAAGCTTTTGAATTTTAAACTAACCCGGTATTAGTATTTTCATTAATAGAACTGACGTGGTAAGCCACACCAAACATATTTTTAGGGAAACAAATCCTCTATTATAATAAAACTAATTTTTATCATGTTTTATTAAATCTCATCTATATATTTATGTGAGAATGAGATCCTACAAAACAGAGTGGGAATAGACCATCCAAAATAGATGATTTTTAGACATGTAAAATAATAGGTATAATTAGAGATGACAATGGGTAGGATTTGATTCGGGTATTGCTCTACTCATATCCATATCAATTTTTTATGACTCAACCCATATCTATATCCATATCTATCGGTTTTTACAATTTATTACTCATATCCAAATCTATTGAATTATTCGGATTTTTGGATATCTATCGGGTTGTATAGCACATAAAAATATAACTTCTAAATAGAAAATATAAAGAGCAGATTTTTTCGAATGCTCCAAATCAAAATTATTTTAATAATAATAAGCCAAGATTTTGATTTATTTGTCTTAAAAAATCATAAAATTGGAATAATAAAAATCATAATGTCTAATATAAAGACAACATACATTTTTCACAATTAAAAATTGGAGCAAAGACTAAAATAACCAAAGTTTTAAAACTCCATCTCCATATTATTTACATTATTATCATCCTATAAGAAAATAAAATATGATGAAAAAGATGAGTACTGAGAAATAAAGTGGAGATTTTAAAGTTATTTCTTCTCATAAAATATTTATATTTTATTATATTTAATCATAAATATTCAAGAAAATAAAAAAATAGAGTTAATAAAAAAGGGTAGGATATGGGTATCCATGGTTCGAGTTATCACTAGACCCATATCTAAATCTATATACACATTCATTTTTTAAAATCCATTTAAAATCTATTTTTTAACCTCCATGTCTATTTTTTGGGTCGGATAGTGCAGATGTTAATTGGGTTGAAAATCTACTGCCATCCCTAAGTATAATTCAAGCTTTACTTGCTAAAAATTTGATTTGTTATATTAAGTATTTATTTCATAAAAGTAATTTTGCAGCAAATTATTTAGTTAAATTGGATTATAATATTTCTTCAACTTTTCAAGTTTGGGACGATATCTTATATCTCTTTTATAAGATAATTTTAGTTTTTTCTTATTTGTAATCAAAAAAAAAAACCACAACAAAAAACTGCTACTGTTTTCTTGAAATAGAGCCTTTCAACATGCTTTTCAAATCTCTCAACACCAACACACGGTCAGTTTCATACTTTTCTTTGTATGTCTCACCCTCTCCTTCTTTGGCTGCCTCAAATTCCCGTCTGCCACTACTTTTTTTTCATTTGTCCAGTGCTTTCGAAACACAGGACGCTCAAATTGGCTGTGCTCGGCTTTGCGACAAGGATTCTGTACCTTCTGGGTCTAATGGGTCATCATCTTTGCAAGAGTTTTGGTGGTGATATCACTTGTCGGCTCTGTTTTCAAATTCGGACCGGATCGGTCGGTTTGACCGGTCTGATTGGTGACCAATTGGTGGTTCGGTCCGGATTATGCTTCAAAATCGGTAGTCAATTGACTCGGTGTAAACTGGTCAAAACCGGTCAATTGATCGGTTGGATCGGTCTGATTCGATCGATTTGACAATTTTTTTATTTTTTATTTTTTTAAAATATTTTTAATATTATATATAATTAAATATAATTATTGCATAATTATTACGTCACACCGGTTCGACCGGTGATTAAACCGGTCAAATCGGTCAAACAGATAATTAATAAGGCCATCAATTTAATGACCGGTTCAAATTTCAGAACATTGCTTGTCGGCAATTGAAGATGGGACACGTTATCGTATTGGTCAACGGGTAAACCTTGATTCCGAATAATTTGGACAATTTATACTCTTGTCAGCGTGGGTTGAGCTATTTGTGTACTATGCCTCGGCCCGTTTGGTTGTTGCATAATCAGTGAAAAAAAATAATTGATTAATTTTATTGATTATTATTATATCCGATCCCAAGTTTCACAATAAAATAAGGTTTAAAAAAATTTAATAGTATATAATCTTACCTTTATATAATAAAAAGACTATTTCTCAATCAACTATTTTTAATGTTTGATAATTAACTGATTAAGTTGACTGGTTGAACTCATTCAAATAATTTGTAAAAAATTGAAAAATAGTAGCGTTTTGTGTTTTCAGCTATTAAATATTTATTTGGCTGTATGCCCTCAGTTAATTCTTATTTTCTGTACCATATTTAAGCCATTTGTTTAAAAAGTTACGTAACCATATTATTCCTTTCCTGTGAGAGTCAACCCCACAAATATTCATCATCCAACAATTATTAATAATAATTAATTAGTAAATGTCTTTATTAATTTAAACATTTTTAACTTTTTATTTATTTTAATAATTCAAAAAATTATAAATCGTAAAAAAAAAATTTGATTAGATTAAAAATTTTATTTTACTCTAATTTATTAGTTCATTAAATAATTTATTATTTTTTACTAAGAATATTCAACGAAATACTAAGATATATAATATTTATATCCTTATAATTTTTTAAAGTCACGTCTTCATAAGTTATTTTATACATAAATAGTTAATATTAAATAACTAATTTTACCAAATATTTTTAACAAATAGCTAATACAATTTGTTGGTCAAATTAATTGATATAATCAGTCATCAACTAATAGCTAATATAATTAACTAATTATCAAATAAGGTCTTCCTCTTCTGGTACTTCTACTTATGGAATGTAAATAGCTAATCAAGTTTCAACATTAATGGATAGGTTATGTGTAAAGGAATAAAAAAATTCAAAAGGGTTAGGTTAATTGTTTCAAAATGTTTTGTTTTATTTAATGTTGATTAATTATTTAAACAAAATTATAATATATATATCCCATTCCTCCTATCATTTTACGTGTCAAAAATATGTTTAGCACATCAATTTCAATAAAGGAAACATTAAAATCAAGGATTAGATCTCCTATTTTGATTATAATATTTTTATCATATTTTATTAAATCTCATCGATATATTTGTATGGACTCTGTAACTGAAACAATGTTAAAATAGAACTAATTTTGAAAAAATTTGAGGGCTTTGAAGGAGTAAATGATTGAATCAATATGGTTTTCAGTGGAAATTCGATTCCAATCCCATTGTCGTGGACGTGCCGGAGTGGTTATCGGGCATGACTAGAAATCATGTGGGCTCTGCCCGCGCAGGTTCGAATCCTGCCGTTCACGTTTTTTGTTTGAAAAATTATGAACTCACCAGTAGCCCTCTTAACCTTCACCCACTTGCAACCTTAACCGATGCCCACACATCGCAACGGAGATTACTTTATGTTAATCAACACCAACAGCTCGCCATCTTCATTCCTTTTCTATAGCACCAACAATCTCATTCAACAATGCAAGACCACCAACCAACTCTGCCAACTCCACGCTCACGCCATCGCCTATGGCCTCCTCTCTCTTCCTTCTTCTTCTCAAATTTTAACCAAACTGCTCTATACTGTTACTACTCTCATCCCAAAACCAACAGAAACAGCTATCCAATCGTCAAGTTCTTTACTTCGCTATGTGGTTTCCATATTCAATTCTATCACAAAGCCGTCAACCTTTTGCTATAATGTTTCAATTAGAGCCCACATACTTTTGTCCTCACCTCTCGCTGCTCTCCGTTTCTTTGCCCAAATGCGACGCTTATCTGTTCCGCTTGACTCTCACTCGTTCCCTTTTGCCCTTAAGGCCTGTGCGCAAGTTCGCGTGCTTTCCTTGGCTAAATCACTTCACTGTCAAGTTTTGAGATTTGGGTTTTCGTCGGATTTGTTTGTAGTAAACTCTCTTATTCATGTGTATTGTAGGGGTGATAGTTTGAAGGGAGCGTGTCAGGTGTTTGACGAAAGTTCCGTTAGAGACGTGGTTTCTTACTGTTCATTGATTGATGGGTTTGTTAAGGTTGGTGATGTTGTAAAAGCTCGGGAGCTATTTGATAGGATGCCTTTTCGGGATGCTGTGTCTTGGGGTACTCTTATAGCTGGTTATGCTCAGCGAAACCATTGCAAAGAGGCCATTGAGCTCTTCAATGTGATGATGGATTCGGAGATTAGGCCTTGTAATGTTGCTTTGGTTTCTGCTCTTTCGGCTTGTGCGCAACTCGGGGAATTGGAGAAGGGGAAGAGAATTCATGATTATATTCAAAAGAATGCAATTCAAGTTGATTCTTTTCTGTCAACTGGGTTGGTTGATTTATATGCGAAGTGTGGGTGCATTGACAAAGCGATCAAAGTCTTTGAGATGAGTCATGATAAGACTTTGTGTACATGGAATGCAATGCTTGTTGGCCTTGCAATGCATGGAGATGGCCGGTTACTATTACGTTACTTCTCCAGAATGGTAGTCTCTGGAATTAAACCTGATGGCATTAGCTTTTTAGGAGTTATAGCGGGGTGTAGCCATGGGGGTCTAGTAAATGAAGCAAGGAAACTTTTTGGTGAGATGGAATCTGTTTATGGAGTCCCTAGAGAGCTCAAGCATTATGGGTGTATGGCCGATTTGCTCAGTAGGGCTGGGTTAATTGAAGAAGCAATGGAGATGATAAAGAAGATGCCCATGAACGCTGATATCTTCGTCTGGAGCGGTTTGCTCGGAGGATGTAGGATACACAGGAATGTTGAGGTTGCAGAGAAGGCAGCAAAGCATGTAATGGAGTTAAAACCTGAAGATGGTGGAGTTTATTCGATTATGGCTGACATTTATGCTAATGCAGAAAGATGGGAAGAAGTAGTAAATGTTAGGAAATCAATGAGTGGGAATGAGGGGGTAATAAAGAACTCTGCTTGGAGCTCCATTCAATTGGATGGGGTTACGCATGAGTTTGTTTCGGGGGATAGATTGCATCCTCGAGCTGAGGATATGTATTTGGTTTTGAATGGTATAAAGGAACACCAGTCTGAGTTACACTAGCAATACTTCTGATTCAAGGAAAAAAAAAAACATGAAATCTGCAAAACGTTCAAAGTTTTTATAAGAGAAGGATATGCTATTCACCATGATTGGAATTCTTAGTTGAGAGCAGGGCTCTAATCTTGCTTCTCATAAGATATTAACATTAGTCATGGAAAGGAACTCCGAGTTCGAGTTCGATTTAGACCTGTTAACTTTACTTCAGTTCGGCATGATTTTTCATAACTGGTTGATTGGATATTGTCAAATTAGAACTTGAGCCTTTGATTTTAGGCCAACTTGTACTTTTTTATCCTGCTTGATAAACATGATCATCTGTTAAGGAATGGAGTTGACTCCATAGGAAGTGTGCCAAACAACTTTGCTCACAGGACCACGAACACAATCACATGAAAGTTTAATGAAATCATCATAAAGAATGGCTTTTAGATCAACAATGGGTTCTTACACACATCTTCATTGCTTTTTTACCCCCATATTTTCTTTATAGCTATTTACATGTGCAGTTGATATCTGACAAGAAGATTCTTTCTCTTCTTGAGAAGAACTGATCGAGATATAAAACAAAGTTAGGCTTTCTAAGTTGTTGGCCTAGTGGTACTGTTGCTTTCGTTTTTCCGAACTCTAACGTGAAATTTAAAGACTTCATAGTGGAAATTTAAATAGAATTGGAGTTAAAAGAGTATAACCCAAAAATGCGCATCCGGGGAATCGAACCCCGGTCAGTACCGTGGGAGGGTACTATGATACCACTACACCAGATGCGCTTGTTGATGTTGACAAAATGAATGAAATAGTATTATTTATATGAAATGAAATATATATGAATATAATATTAAAAATTTGTTATTCGGGAAGGATAAAAAAGTTCATAATGTAATATAGTGAAATATTATTTAAATAATGATTTATAATATAATATAATGTAAAGTTGTTTATAATTTTATATTTCAACCTAAATCTCTCAAATCAGAAGTTTTTCATTTTTATTATTTATGATAGAATGAAATATAATATGAAATTCTTTTCTTTTATCTCATTTAATTTCATTCCACTATAAACCCTCGTCTCAGACGATGAAATAATATTACATTTTATTCTATTAAATAATAAATTTAATTTAATTATTATTATAAAACTAAAACATCTTTATTTTCTATACAAATAACCTTAAAGTTTAAAAAAAATCTTAAAAATTGTGATTATCCCAATATTTGAACACTAAATTTCTTTTATAAAGAATTTTTATTATTAACAATCAGATCTCCTTGTAATAGGTTAGAGGTCTTTCTACTCTTACTACTTCAAATTCAAAATTCATCTCTTTAAAATTTTAAAATCTTATTCTTATAAAATTCATATAACATACTCTAATTATTTTTTAAATTAAGTTAAATTTATAGATATAATCAATCATATCACTTACAATAGATAAGGGATGACAGTAGGTCGGGCTGGACTCGATCAGGTCCAAGTTAAAAAGAAAGTAAAACGACATCATTTTTATATTATCTATTGGGCCTTAATGTGGGTGACGTAGACGTTTTGTTGTAACATGTATAACGAATCATCATAAGATATGTTTGATGATTTTGCTTATGACAAAGATACAATAATAGCAAACTGTGTTTCGGTGTCCTCACTAGATTGTTCCTTAAGCATTTCTTCAATGGCATTATAAGGTTAAATAGCCATAAGTTTTATAGGAACTTGGCATCTTTCTTAGTTGCTTGAGGACACTTATTTGTATAGTAATAGGGATTTTTACAAATAAATTATCTAGTTTTATTTTGATGTGAAGATTTTCTTAAGAATCGCACAAATTTGCGTTTTTTGCCTATGTTCTTTTTAAAGTTTTGCTTCCAAGACTTTGCCTTTCATACTTCTTGTGGAATTTTCTCCTTTTATAGTAGATTTGAAATTGATGAATTTTCTAGCTATTATGACATTTACAAGTTTATTTATCTTTGCACTTTATCTAGAGATAATGTTGTTTACATGCCTTTTTTAAAACTTGTTTTCTCAGGATAATGACCCCTAGATTTTATATTTGTTCAAAATAAAAAAAATTGATTTAATTTTCAAATTTTCAGTTTATTTTATTTTAATAATAATTATTATTATTAAAAATTAATTAATATATTGTTCAATGTTTGTAAACTAATAGATTTTTATAAAAATAAACTAATTAGTTTTCATTTAATAATCTCTTTTTTTCAATTAAATTTTAAATTATTCAATAAATAAAAATAGTCTCCTTTCATTATATATCAAAATTTTCAAATTTTTTGATAGTTTAATACTAATTAAATCTTTAAATTTTTATTTTACCAATTTAACTTTTGGCAGTAGAAAAACTCAGTTTATTATGCCAGATACAATTGATGAAACGCCTACGATTTTAATTCGGGATAAAAATTGTAGATTAAAATAATTAATTAAAAATTCATCAGTAGTTTTTAAAAATTTATATTTTTCTCATTTTAATATACCTTTATTTTTCATATAAAATTTTAAATTTCTTCCTTTTGAAAATCTAATGTTCTCGACGAAGTTGTATTCACAATATAAAAATTTTCACTTCTCTTTTAATATGAAACTGAACTAAAATATATTAAAACTGAAAATTACTATTTTTTCCTCATTTATGTGTAATTAAAATTTTATTATCAAATCATTTGAGTGGCCTCTTGCATATGTGGGAATGGTTTCAGGTTCCTTCTCCCGTAGGCACGAAACACAATTTCTCTCAACACAGTTCCTGTCTAGTTATGGAATGAAAGTTTAGCTTTTGTGGGTTGCAAGCTCCTGCCATTCCAGCAACCAATTCATCAGCATCAGTATTTTATTTACACTCCTGAGTTAAATCATTACTCTTGAGGTTTATTAGTTGCTTCTGCTACATTTGTTTTAACAATCTCAATCTGATAAGACTGTCCCTGGCTGTGTATGATCATATTCATCCTCTTCTACAAAGACATGACGTTCATCGAAATAGCTCACAACATAGGCCACGCCGCCATGAATGAGTCAGACAAATTAGTAGTCTGCACTGCAATAACCCACGGAAGAGATTCCTCCATTAGAGTTCTGATTTAACCTTGGCCCTTTTTCCAATTAAAATAGTGCAGCAGTCTGCACCTGTTATTATTGCTCATGAATTCCACTAAAGCTTCGTGGATTTCTTTAAAGTTGGTTCAGCCGGATTTTGGTCGAATGGTGCATTGCCGTTTGGATCTATGAGTTAGCAACCTTCTGCTGATGGATTTCGAGCGAAGATACCTGCAAAACAAAGGAAGGCATGTCGGGGGTGATGTCCCGATTAACCCCTCCGATGCTCAAGTAAGTTTTCTGGTGAAGGTGGGACTGCTGAATGCAAAACAAAAGCTAGGTTATGATTTTGTACCTTCATTATGGGAGAAAAATACCTTATATACGATTTTCGGCTAGGTTTCAGGTCTTTACGTCTCTTACGTACTTGCATTGAAGACTTCCTTCTGCTAATGGGCCGTGAATGTGTGGATCAAGCCCGGATTAGATGATGAGTATGGGACTGACCGATTGGCCTGTATGATTGAGCTCGGGCCCAAATATAGCCGACCCAACCATAAGCCCCCCTACTCCTCGAGTCTTAGCGAAGAGAAGGGTCGAAGGAGTATGTTGTTGTAGCTCGTCGGCTGCTTCATAGCTCGTAAGCAGGATAGCTCGTCCTGTGGTCGATCGGTCAGTAATTGGCCTTGTAGCTCGGTCATGGGATAGCTCGGGCATTTTGATCGGTCGGGTGCCGACTAGTTGTGCCTGACTGCTCGTATTGGGGTCGGTCGGCTGAGGGCCCCCGACTGATCGGTTTCGGCAATTAATGCGCGACAGCTTGCGCTATAGTAGGTCGGATAGCCATCATTGGCAGACACTTGGACTCGCTTGAAACATTTATTATTTGACGGCGCGTGCTCTCTGACAACTGTTCAGAATCTGAAACGTATCGTCCTTGTAACCGTTGCGCTGCTGTCCCGTACGTCCTTTCAACAACCGCGCCACTCCGAATTTCGAATAACCCTAATTCCCACGGCTCGGATCCTGCCGCGTGTCCAAGAGTAGCTCGGATTTTCTCCACGCGTCGTACTTCGATTGGGTCACCATTCGAGTGTTTCCCTATAAATACTCAAGGTTGGTAGACTGTTTGGTTTTCTTTACGCTTGCTCCATTTGTGCTTTCGTCTTGCTTTCCTTTGCCTTTCCTTTCAATTTCCAGAAGTTTTCTTCAGCCGTCGCACAAATTTCCGACCTTATTCCATTAAATAGGTACGTCCCTTTCTTCATTTCCTCTTCTTTTCCAAAAATCTTTTGCTTGGTGAACATGTCGACGGGTAGTTCTGGAAGCATGATCGGAGGTTCGGAGGAGATGTCGGTGAGAGAGAGAAAAGATAGTTCAGTTGTGGAGTTGCTGCCAAAGACTGCATCGTCAATGACCACGGGGGAGTTGAACAAATTGATTCTGAGGTACCCATTGTTGAACTTTTGTGTATTAGTGTTGTTCTCTAACTCAATTTCTCGTTGTGCAACCATGGTGAGGATGGGATCTGGCCGTGCCCGAGCTTCTTCGTCAAGGACGCAAGCCTCTCAGGAGAAGAGGAGTGAGGCGGAGACCAGTGAAGGCGCCGCTTTGACTGCGGGGTTGGTCTCCTCTGCAGTATCAGCGAGTGTTCCTCCTACCGGGGACCTTCCTATTGCATCGGAGCCATTGCCGATCGTGCCAGTCGACGTGGGACAGTCGGCTTCGGTAGAGGAGGAGGAGGAGGATGCTAGGCCCCCTCTAAAGAGGAAGAGGCTGGGTGACCTTCCTTCTGGCCCGGCAAGTCGAGCCGGGGCGGGAAAACGCTCAAAAGGCAAGGGGAAGGTGCTGGCCGCGAAGCCTGGGCAGTGGGAGCCTACCATCAAGTTGGACAAAGACGTCTCGATCGGGGACCTCGAGGTGTCCTGCTACCTTGCCGAGAGGGTTACTCCCCCTGTGGATGAGCGGGTCATGGAGAAGAAAGGCAACCTGGAGTTGGGTTCTCAGCTCGTTCATCTCAGTATGCGGGTTGCGACGGGGTCCTTTGCCGTGCTTCAGCGTTTGGAGACTCTGGACCAGGAAGTCCAAGATCTCAATTAGCAGATGAAGGGTTTGAAGGACGAGCTCTCAGGGGTAAAGGAGGGGAAAGACCTTCTCCAGGCTAAAAATGCGTCATTGGAAGAGGAGAAGGAAGTTTTGTTGGCTCGATTGGCCAAGGTAGAGGGGGAGAGGGAGATGGAGACGAAGGAGAGGGAGGTGGAGAGGAAGGAGAAAGAGAGGGAGATAGAGGAGTGGAGGAAGACCGTGAGGGCAGAGCGGGAGCTCATCAAGAGGCTCCGCCAAGATTGCCATTCCGCGGTGGTGGATAGAGATAGAGCCGAGAATACCCTGCAGGAGGTGCAGCGCTCTGTCAAGCAGCAGCGGGTTGAGGCGATCAAGCGATGGAAGAGGCGGTTCTTGTACGAGGAGAGTTTGGAGCTGGCCTGTGATGCGACCCTCTCGGTTCTGAAGAGGGGCCACCAGCTCTATGTTCCTGAGGGGTCGCCGTGCCCTCCATTCGAAGATTATGCCGAGCCGCTTATTCCCCCAGCTCTTGGGCTTTCTTTGGAGGAGATCACGAAGAGAGTCAAGGGGGAACCGGGCGACGTTCCAGACGAGGAGCTAGATCGGAGCTCCGAAGAGGGAGAGCCCCCTTATGAAGATGTTCCTTCGGTTGCTCCCCCGGGTCCTGCTCCTGCTCCCATTGTGTCGCTCTTCGAAGACGAAGAGCTTCCTAGTGAAGGTGTTCCTCCGGTTGCTCCCCCTGGTCCCGCTCCTACTTCGTCTTTTCCGCCTGCTTCTGAGGCTTCCCCTGGGTATTCTCCTTCTCTTCCGGCTATTTGTAGCCCCCTTTCTCCCAAGTTGTAGAACTCACCTGGTCGTGCTTGTGGCCAGGGTGAATTTAACATGAATGAAAATCTCTAGTGTCATTTTCTTGAAATCATTTTTTCGAAGTCAATTTTTGTATTTGTTCTTTGTTTCGGACACATGGTAGGATTAAGTGTTGCTCGCAGTCGATCGGCATCGAGGCCGACTCGTGGTTGGGTCCGAGCTGAGGGTCCCAAGGATCTTGTCTTGGCGACCGACCAACCGTAGCCGATCTATGGAGATACCGAGCGAGGTCCCAAGGATCTTGTCTTGGCGACCCGACCGACCGTAGCCGACCTATGGAGATACCGAGCGAGGTCCCAAGGATCTTATCTTGGTGACCCGACCGACCGTGGTCGATCTATGGAGATACTGAGCGAGGTCCCAAGGATCTTGTCTTAGCGACCCGACCTACCGTGGTCGATCTATGGAGATACCGAGCGAGGTCCCAAGGATCTTGTCTTGGCGACCTGACCGACCGTGGTCGATCTATGGAGAATGCCGAGCAATGGCGATGGCGAGGGACCCAGGGATCTCGTCCTAGCGACCCGACCGACCGTAGTCGATCTGTGGAGAATGCCGAGCAATGGCGATGGTGAGGGACACAGGGATCTCGTCCTGGCGACCCGACCGGCC
>JANITW010000006.1:70522451-70536733 GCA_027564335.1 Erythroxylum williamsii
AAATAATGCATCTCTTGTGAGCAATTGTTTGGAACCCATGCTTTTTTAATAAATGTTTTTAAAGACATGGAAACAGATGAGCAGGATGATTAACCGAACTTCACTGTATTGATCAAACTTCACTACAAAATGCTTTGCAAACCGGGCTGACTAGACTTGTTACTTATAGATTACTACCACAATGAACGGGAAAACACATTGAACTTTTATTCTTCAGGCCAGGCGTAAACATGAGAGAAGCGTAAATGACGTTGGTAAAAAATTTAAGGGCAAACTGGTATTATAAAAAAAGTAAACAATTGATTCTTGAAACGCTGTTACTAGTAGCTTTTTAATTTTGACTGATTGGGTTGGCTGATTCAACCCAATCAGCCAACAACCACACAACAATTAGTTGATTGGTGAAGTCAAACAACTCATTTTTAGTCAATTAGCCAAAAATTGGCTGATCAGCTATTATCCAAACATGCCCATTATTTTAGTGGATGAGATAAAAGAAGGTATCAATCTCAAGCTTGAACTTTGACGGAATACGTTAGAGTCGAAAGGCTTTAGATTGAGTAAGTGGAGTATAACTTTTCGGGACATAGGATAGTTACCGATGTAAAGGTAAAGATTAATTTAGAAATTTTATTACAAAATGAATGTTTTAAGTATCTAAGATCTATCATCTAGGGTAATAAAGAAATTGATGAAGACATGACTCATTAAATTAGATCAGGATAACTTAAATGGAAAAATGCATCAAGAGTTTTATGTGACAAGTTGATATCATTCAAGCTTAAAGGTAAATTATATCGTTTAGCGATTAGGTCAACCATATTCTATAGGGCAAAGTGTTGATTAATCAAACTGATGCATAGTCATAAGCTAATGGTAACGAAGATGAAGAGGCTTTGTTAGATGTGCACCTTATTAGAAGAGATAAGGTTAGGAATATAATGGTAATAGACAAATTAAAGGTGACTGATATTATTGAAAAATAAAAAGAGACAAGGCTTTCATAGTTTGAACATCTTAAAATGAGACATTTGGACGCTCCAACGAGAAGATGTGAAAATATTGTGCTTAGAAACCATATGGAAAAAAAAAAAAAGAAAAGCCTTAAAAGAATTAATGGGAGGTGATCAATAATAATATAACATTGCTAGAACTTACTGAGGATATGACTCGCAATAAAAAACTTTGACACACTAAAATACAAATTAAAGATCTCTCATAAGAAGATCCTTGTTCTTCTTATTGGTCTTTTAGCATTTTCCTCTTATAGTTAGTTTAAACTTTTAAGTATGTAATACTTACCCCATTTGAATTTAGCGTAAGCTTTTTACTACCTAGCCTGATTAACATCAACATCATCATCTTTTTTTTTTTTATGTGGGTCATTTAAAAATAGCTTTTGTATTAGTTATAGATAATGCTACGTATTAGTGAAATTCTCCAAATCTCATATTTTGTGAGATTTTTATTGAGTTGTTGTTATTGTTATGGTCATTTTTTAAACCCGAACTGAACTAATTAAATTGGACTTAAATTAATAATTTTGTATAATTATCTTAAATTATTAACTTTGTATAATTATCTTAAATTATTAATTTAGGTCAAATTTAATTCATTTGAGCTAGGTTAAAAAGTTGAGTTACATTACTGTATTATTATTTGATTACTTGATTATTTTACATTTGATATGAACACTTTTTCTCCAAAATCTAAAAGAATGATTTTTTTTGAAAAATTAAAAACTATAGTCTTGTTCGGTAATTTTAAAAATCAATGACTTTTTTTAGGTTTCTTATCTATAGATTTTACTCTTTATGATTTTTTTTATTTTGTAAAAATTATATTTTTTAAACTTTTAATTAGAAATAATTGTCAATGGCCTATACACGTGATATGAATATTGTTGATAAATTAATTAAATGTTTCTAAAATAATTACCTAATTTAAGTCTTAAACTTGATTTTGATCAAATTCAAAAATTGAATTAAATCATCCAATATTTAATTAATTCATGCGAGAAATTCATATCAAGTGTATTATTATTATTATCTCATAATAATTTTTTAAATAAAAATTTTAAAAATTATTTAAATCACATTGCAATTTCATATTTTTACTTAATATTTTAATATTAATTGATTCAAATTTATCACTATTTCTTGAATAATAATAATAAGTAATCTACGAAAATATTATAGGTATCTAACAATTGATTTGGTAATATATGTTCGAAGAACAAAACGACAATAAAAAATATATAATTCACGAAAATTAAGTCCAATGGGCTATAAGCATAACAATTGACTCCCAATGCCCAAATTGGACCACGAAACCAGTGGTCCAACTGCCAATCCCGAAAAGCCACATCTAAGTCTATGACTGCAATTTTCCACGTGGCGTCTTCTTATTGGTCCAATAAACGTGTCATATGTTTTGATTGGAGAAGACATGTCGACAGTACATGGCCTTCAAGATCTAAGGAAGTGCCATTAATTAATATATAAATGCACCACTTAGGTTTCTATTTCTATTAAGTTCTCAGAACTCTTTAGCTTTCTTTATGCTACTGTGCTGAGATTAGATCAAGCATTTCATTTTCCTCAGAGCTAGGGTTTCGAGATTGGGAGAAGCATGGGAGAAGCAAGACGCGTCTCTCTCCGACTGGCTATTGTTTTTCTGATAGCTTCTGCCTCATTCTATCAGCTCCGCGCCTCCGACGACGACGACGAGGTGAGTAACCGATTTCAGTGAATCTGAGTGTGGAAATTGTGTGTGTGAGTTTTTGTGCGGGGGATTTTATAATGAGAGCTGTTGATCTGGCTTGTGTAGGTCTTTTACGAATCGTTCGACGAGTCGTTCGACGGCCGATGGGTTGTTTCCGAAAAGGATGACTATAAAGGTATGGTAATTTGCTTCGGATCTCATTTAAAGCTGAACGATGTTGCTTAATTTTTTTGAGTTTTTGGGCAGTTCTTTAGCTGTTGGAGTTCTAGTGACTGTTGTTAAACAATTGTGAATCATATGTGGTGTAATCGATGGGAATTGTTTTAGGTAGATGGTCGATAATTCATGTGGCGTTTGTTTTGTTTTAGGTTGCGGGTTGACTAACCGTAAAGACTTTGTAAGTGTGTCCGATTAAGAGTGGAAACACGCTAGACTTTGATCCGTTGATAGTTATTTAATGAATCTCACTAGGGGCAAAAGAAGAATTTCGTAATATTTTAAATTATAATGGACTTGATTGGAACGGGAATGATGGAGCATTTGAAAAAATAATGTTAAGAATTTTAACCACTTATATACTGCATGTTGTAAATGTCGTGTACCCGATTTGGCCTTTTCGACAATGTTTCCTAATACATTACTTTGTATGATAGTAGAACTCTTTTGTATTCATTTGGTATTTTCATTTTGGAGTAGGTGTTTGGAAGCACTCAAAGAGTGAGGGACATGATGACTATGGACTTCTTGTGAGTGAGAAGGCTAGGAAGTATGCCATAGTGAAGGAGCTTGATGAACCAGTTAAGCTAAAAGATGAAACTATCGTTCTCCAATTTGAGACTAGACTTCAAAATGGGCTTGAATGTGGTGGTGCTTATCTGAAGTATCTTAGGCCGCAAGATGCTGGTTGGATAGCAAAGGAGTTTGACAATGAATCTCCTTATTCAATTATGTTTGGTCCCGACAAATGTGGAGTCACCAACAAGGTTCATTTCATCTTGAAGCATAAGAACCCAAAGAGTGGGGAGTACGTTGAGCACCACGTCAAATACCCACCTTCTGTCCCTTCAGACAAGCTTTCTCATGTTTACACTGCCATTTTGAAACCTGACAATGAGCTTAGGATTTTGATTGATGGGGAGGAGAAAAAGAAGGCGAATTTCCTTTCTTCTGAAGATTTTGAGCCTCCTCTTATTCCTGCTAAGACCATTCCTGACCCAGATGATAAGAAACCTGAGGACTGGGACGAAAGAGCCAAAATTCCTGACCCTGATGCAAAGAAGCCAGAAGATTGGGATGAGGATGCACCTATGGAAATTGAAGATGAGGATGCAGTGAAACCAGAAGGATGGATGGATGATGAGCCCGAGGAGGTTGATGATCCTGATGCTGCCAAACCTGAAGATTGGGATGATGAGGAAGATGGTGAATGGGAAGCACCAAAGATTGAGAACCCAAAGTGTGTAACTGCTCCTGGCTGCGGTGAATGGAAGAGGCCAACAAAGAGAAATCCTGCCTACAAGGGAAAATGGAGTGCTCCACTTATTGATAACCCAGCTTACAAGGGTATTTGGAAGCCTCAAGAGATTCCGAATCCCAACTACTTTGAGCTGGATACACCTGACTTTGAGCCCATTGCTGCTATTGGGATTGAAATCTGGACCATGCAAGACGGAATCTTGTTTGACAATATCTTGATAGCTAAAGATGAGAAAGTTGCAGTAACATACAGGGATACAAAATGGAAGCCCAAGTTTGAGGTTGAGAAGGAGAAACAGAAGGCTGAGGAGGCAGATTCTAGCACCGATGGACTTGCTGGCTTCCAGGTATCGAACTGTCCAGTCTCCATGTCCCTTGGGTTTTGACCTTGTGTTTCATTGTCTGACTCTTGATGTTAATTCTGCAGAAGAAGGTGTTTGACCTCTTATATCAGGTTGCAGAGATTCCTTTCCTAAGCGCGCACAGACAGAAGATTCTTGTAAGTCTAATGTTTTCTGACATTTGTGGTATGAATAGGCCCTGATATATGAACTTAATGCTGTAGGATGTCATTGAGAAGGCAGAAAAACAACCAAACCTCACAATTGGCATTCTCGTCTCCATTGTGGTTGTGATCTTCACTATTTTGTTAAAAATAATTTTTGGTGGCAAAAAGCCGGTGGTAAGTGTCCAGTGCAATCTTCTCATTCTCAACATGTTTAATTTCGTAGTTTTCTTGAGCTTCTATGTGGTTAGAACTCGTCTAATCGTGTCTATAACTATGTGATGTAGGCGGATGTAGAACCAAGACCCACACCAGCTGCTGAGACTTCCAACAATGAGGAGAGCAGCAGCGGAGAAAAAGCAGACGAAGACGACAAGGAAACTACTACAACTGCCCCTAAGAAGAGGTCACAAAGACGTGAAAACTGAAGACGTGATATTGGTTAGACTTGGGGCTGTCAGATATAAACTCTTGGTAAAACATGTGCTTAGTTGTTTTTTCCCTAGTTTGACTCTTGGCAAATCCTCCTTTTTGGCATTGTTTTTGATCATGAGGAATGTATGAAGAGTGTAAATGGCATTTATCTATCATCAGGCCGCGCCCTTTCCTGCCTTGAAGATCTGCTTAGTTTTTGCCTGAACTCATTTTACTTTAAATTTTTTACGTGGAAGGATTAAGGATAAATATGGTTTCTTTAATCAGTTTTGTTGGATCTGATGATATATTGTGGCATCTAGACACGACTTTACATGATAGGATTTCATTTAGTTACATCTCAATCGTATCTACCTTTTTCTCTTAAGCCCGATTGCTCTCAACAGCTGAATTCGTTTCTGAGTTACAGAGGGTCTGTCACTTTTTTTTTTAAAAGAACTCCCAATTATTACTTATTCAATGCCTACTGAGTAAATTTACAGATTGATGCACTAGTCTGGTTGTTCTGTAAATTACATCAATTGGGTATTTTTTATTAGACAAGCTCTGTATAACAGATTCGATCTGAGAGAGCGTAAATAGAAGGAATTAAACACAAAATTTTTTGATTTTATGTTCTTTTACTTTATCAACTCAACCACTCTTAAGGGCCTGACTGTTCGATCTCTTTGACTTGATCAAAGAATTCACTGCCCACACAGCTTCTTGCCGTTAAAACTAGTTTCACGAAATGCTAAAGTACGCTACATTCTCCTACAGCCACCCACATATTAAATCGGTGTTTATTTACTTGAATGGGAAGGGATCTGAGATTCGGAGGCACTTATGAATGAGGATAATACTACATATTTATTATAATTTATAAATTAACCTTTAATATTAACATCTAAAATAATATTACTTTATATAAAATTTAACAATAAACTATATGACTAAAATTTATTTGTAAATTACTATATATTTTTATCAAAAGTTAATTTATTAACAAATCATCATCATCATCATCACTCAGTTCGAAGTCACGTAATAAAGCGGAGTCTGGAAAGATCTGATAATATACAGCCTTATTCTTACATAATAAAAAGGCTGTTTCCGATAGACCCATATATAGATATGACGAAAATAGTGATACAAGTTAACAGGAGAAGGAAAAAAAATATTTATTAACAAAAATTTTGCATAAATAGAATGCTATAGAACTTTTTACTCGTATGCATAAACTACACTCATAGTTAATATCAAACAATTTAATAATATTTGTTAAATAATATATATTTAACTAATAATAAAATTAAACCGAACAAAAGAACTTTTTTATAATTTTCACATGTTATGAAAATATGCCAAAACTAAATTAAAAAGCAAAATAAGAATTCAACTAAATTTTACTTCTTTACACATCTCCGGGTGGAAGCCATTTGTTGTCCCAAGCATTACTTAACCACATGCATTTTATAGATAAGCTTTTGGGGCTAAAAGAGCTATGGCCGTGGCCAATTGCTCATAGATAAATATAAGCAGGGGGAAGCCAATTCCGTTTATCATAACTCTACATCTCAGGACTGGAGCCACTGGGCAGAAGTTCACCTTATTGTGACCAAGTATGTGTTGAAAAAAAAATGTTCCTCGCCTAGTTGGAAAAAGATTGGTAGAGAAAAACAAAAGGCAACTGAAGACCTCACGCTGCAACACCTCTTTTGTTAATGATCATCACGCCTACTATAACTTAAAAAAAGCTCATCTGAAGACCACTACAGTTCTGATTTTTCTTAATTTAACCTCGTGTAGCAAAATGGTTAATTTATCGGCGACCACCGGTGGCCTTTCTGGATGCCGGAGGGGCCATGTCCTCATCGTCGGACTGGATATCTCCGTACACCCACATCCCAAGTCTAGCAGACCTGGCTTCATCCTGGAACTTCTCTAAATTATCAAGGGCTACCTGCCTTTCCTTAGGGTCCCGCTTTCTCCTCTTTTCAATCCTAGCAAGTCCCTCCTGGAAAGGATCAGCAAAACTCATTATCAAACAACATAAAAAACAAGAAGAAAGCAAAAGGAAGTCGTATCATAAATAATCTAATCAATCAACCAAATGATTATGAATGGAAATGATGTTGGAACCATAAAATAGTATAGGTCACAACAGTGTTATGTTTACCATACTGTACCAGCTGTATTTGACAAAAAACTATACTGTGCCAGATATTTGTACGAAGGTACAGATACTATACGATAAAAATACCAAAAATGATGTGAACAACTCGCAGTATGGTATTCACAACCTTGATTGCAATCTACGATTATTTGTGAGTGCAATTAAATTATACTAAGCTTTGAAATATTAAAGAAGAAGAAACAAATTCACATCAGGGGCCTAACTTTGGAACCAACTCTACATAACAAATCAAATATCTTGAAACTGTAGGTTTTACTTAAAAAGAATGATTAGATTCATAGGTAGATATTCACAAGCTATAGTTAAAATGTTATGCCCAAAACGATGCATCTCTAGTCTATACTAGCATAACATGACATAGAAGCAACATAACTCGTACCTGAACCATGGCAGCATTTATGCTGATCTCTGCGTCCACAGCAACAAGAGTTACTACAGTGATGGGCCCAGTTCCTTGCCCTTTAACTTTCCCTCCGGAAAGATCCCTCTCCTCCACCTTCGCTCTGAACTCTTTTGAAGTGCTCAACGTGTGAGCACTCAGATACTCAGCTGCTTCAGGACCACAATCCTCTTCCAAGTCTGGCACTTTGATATAAGCCAGGCTGCACAGCTGGGCGAGACCTGGGGAAGATGACACTGAAGGGTCAAGAGGCCGTAACCTACCGTATGGAACCTCCTCCTGGTTTCCGTAGTCAATGTAGAAGACTTCGAACTTGTCTTTCATGGACTCAACAGTGCCACGAGGTGCATTCACAATCTACATATCAGATTGCAAAGCTCTTTTAGACCACTAACACATGCATGATATGCTAAATTTACTTGGATGGAAAGAATTTTATAAAAGAGAAAGGAGTGGATAGAGCACATCCTGAAGACCTGCAAAACTTAACATCCCAGCTTGACAAATTACTACATAATAGATACATAACAAATATCAGGGAATTCGTGAAGATACATGTAGTAGCCAGGGTGAAAAATCATTAGAGCATACAAAACCAGATTTGCATGAAACAAACTACAAAAATGAGCCTCACCATTGCTCGGTTCCATGAATTATCTGCACTAAACTGAGCAAGGACTATGTCACCCTTCTTAGGATTGAAAGCACCTATAACGGGAGCATCTTGTAGATTCAGGGATGCCAACTGCTTCTGAATAGATGCAACTTTCTGATCCCCAACTGTCTGGACATAAAATTTTCCACAGCCCAGGACTTCTGTAACTACTACCTGCAGAAGAATAACATGTGTAAGCAAGAAACATTACTTGAAAGCAGCACTCTCCGATCATATCTAAGAGAAAACAACCTTTAGCACTTCTTTCTGTTTGCTTTCAACAACTGAACCATTAGAAACTTCCTCCCCTTCAACGTAATTCTCCCAAATCTGAAGAGAAAAGGAAAAATCATCATCAAAATAAGATGGAAATTCTTGTAGACAAACATATGACAGAAAATCACAGATCCTTGCTTCTTACTTTCAGCTTCTGTCTTTTGGCAGATTTCTCCGCTTGTTCAAGAAGATGAGCGTCAGGGATTCTGTCAGTACCAAAGGAGGTTTGCAGCTTTGCAAGGCCAGCTTCAAGAAGAGTCACTGCCACATTAGTCCTCGACTCCCACAAGGATCCCAAGAACGTTCCAGTTCTATCAACAGTTTCCACTTCAATCTGAATTGAAGATTAATTAACCAAAGAAAGGAAAATAATTCAACTGTAAAATGACATGGTTAAAGGCTAAGATCAGTACCTCAACATCTCTCTGCATTATCTTTCGTCTCATGAATGCAATTGCTTCATCAGAATAAGGTTCATCACGGCCAGGGCATCTAACACCAGAAAATGAAAAGGCAATGCTGCATGTTTCCTTAGGAATCAACAGTTTGAAACGATGACCACTGAGGACATACTCCACCACAGCAGAACTCCTCCTACTCCGATGCAGAAATGGCAAGAAATCCCTGGCTTTCTTGACTGATGCCTAAAAAGAAGCATATTTGCTAAATAAAATGGACCACACAGAATGGAGCAAGTATGCAAAAAGGGTTGCTGTACTAACTGTTGTAAGGTCTGTTATATGCATGACCGGAGGATCCTTGGCAGAATGAATCCCTTTCTTCCCAGAAACAGCCCGTGATTCAGCAGCAAGAAGGGCATCATAAAAGTTTGATCTCTCCTCAAAGTCCCTATGTCTAATTACAGTGCCAAAGCCACGGGAAACTACAAGCTCAGCCACATTAATCCCTTGCTGAGTACCAGCAGTTGACAGTGCTGGTGAAGTCTCATCTCCATCACCCTTGGTAGCTGAAGAGAGGAAGACTGAACCAAAATCCATCACTCTTGAGTCTCCAGGCCCAGTTGCAACTGTAGGTCCATCTCCCATTGTGACCTTCCTGGAATACTCCATTTGGACACTTACCTGAGAAATAAATAAGATTAACATCTTAACATAATGATAATAATTATTATCAAGGTTAAGTAAAGCAGCTACAGCTTCATACTTGTCGACCAATAAGGCGTGTTCTCAAGAATTCTTTGGCTTCGCGGGCATAGGGAGCAGGTTTTTCATCTCTGCGAGGATTGCCCATTTTTGGACACCTAATGCTTGAAAGATTTACTCTCCTCTCTGCCAAAGGGCTGCCAAATGGCACAGAATCATCTGCTACGATGATGCAGTCACCACTTACAACCTCCACCACCTGAAAAATAGCCAAACTTAGTTGAGACAATATTCAAACAAAGGGGCTAAAATCACATCAAGAATTTGAGAAATCACAACCTTTCCAGTGAAATTCTGGTCATGAATTGCCTTCGAGTTTGTTGCTGGCGGCACATAATTTGTCCAGATTTTCAGGCGGCTTTTCTTGGCCTCAAGCTCTGCAGCCTTCAACCGACGCTTGGCATCTTCTTCCATCATGTTTGCACTCCATTCAACAAATTTAGCTAAACCCTACATTGAGAAAAGTGGTGGCAGAAACAGAGAAATTCAGAATCCTTATACATATGTAGATATTGATTGTTGCTTAATGTAAGCAAAAGCTAAAATGCCAATTCTCTAAGTAATAATATGTTTCAGGGGTTATAGATTTTAAACCATACCCATCACTGATATCAGCTAACACCAACAGTCGTTGTCATAAAAGCAACAATACTTATCGCACTTACATTTTCAACAAGTTCCATTGACAGGTCATTCACTGAGTCCCCTTGTGGATAATATACTGAACCAATCAAATTACTGAATTTATCAACACCTTCCAGGACAATTCGAACCTAAAAACCAAAACCAAAACTCAAAGTTAGCTTATACTAAAAGCATTCATGGCTATATCATAAATCATAATGCATCATTTGATTTACCTCTCTATTCAAAACACGAAGCTCTGTAAAATGTTTGGCCTCCATACCAAATGGATCAGGACCAACTTCAGCAGCTGTTGTTGAGGCTGCAAGTCTCTGTGCAGATGTTAAAGGCACACGCGGTTCAGAGGCATCACCATTTGTTTCTTCAGATGTGATCTCTGTTTCAGCAACAGTTTCTGCTGCTGCTCTTCTACCCATTGACGGGGACTAATTTGAACAAAATAAAATAACATATATTTATAAATATTACATAAAAATGTTTGTAAACAAGAGCAAGAAAAAAAAAAACTCAATTGCGGGTTCAATCCTCATAACAAGGAAATGCACATACCTGAATTCCTGCAACAAAAACTTGGACAAACTGAAAGTCTGGCAGTAAATACACACGTACGGTACTGCCATCACGAACTTGTTCAACAATGCCTTGCATTGGTCTGCCCTTGTTTGCTGCTAGAAGACCCATGGCGTCCAAGTTACTTGGGTCCCCGATGGCGGAGGGAGGCAGATTTCTGATGGATGCCTCAGCAGCACCTGGTGTCTACAGCCAGAAATACAAGAATTCAACACTTGGAAGACATTACATTAAAAGAAAAACATGACTCTTTATCAACTTTATGAAATCAGAAAATGATTGCTTCATATTAAGTTTTGAATCATCTGCTTCAGTTAGGATCCAGATGCTTCAAGCGCTACCTCCAGTTGAGTATGAAATTGAATGCAACATAAAATCAAATTTACATAAACCAAGACTTATATATGTCATCACACACATGTTGCAAATTTTTCCTGGACCTAATGTCAATACCATACAAAACTTCCCTTGAAATGATGAAATATCTAGAGTGCTGTTTTTAACAGTCATATACAAAACTGTTCCTCCTCATCTCCAGGTATCAGCCTCTGTTCTATGATTACTGTAAGAAGTGAATCAGAATAGAGAAATGAACTACGCAGTTATGACTGATGAGTAAGTATTTTTTTTTTCAAATATCATGCTAAATATATTTCTTTTTATATATACATCCATGAATTAATTCCTACATCAAATGACTGTATCTGTGCAAATGATATGAGTTCATTTACAGTGCATGAGATGAGCACAAAACCAATAACAAAAATAGTTATGTATTAACTAGAAAAGGGTTTTAAAGAAGTAAGCACAAGATTGCCATTGAGAGGGTACCGTTTGCAGTGAATGGGGAGAAAGTAGTGACGAACTAAACAAGAGATTGAGAGAAGCTAACCTTACTCCATCGACCCAGACCCTGTTGCTTAGCTTGTTCTTCAAGTTGGAGCAAGTCGGCAAGGAAAGGACTAGCTTCCCCTTTCTGCTGACCTTGTTCCCTCACCTAAGTGGATAAATGATCAATATCGGCAAGGGAAATGAAAATTATATATTAAGATTCTTTCCAAGAAAATAAAAGGTAACCTTTGCCCAGCCTTCTGAAACAACAAGCACAGCAACATTCTTGTCACCAAGAAATACTGAACCAAATTCTCGACCAATAGATGGCACAGAATAATCCACCCTGAAAGTTACTTCCTGTAGAAAAAGTTTAGCAATCCCATTATACATTCCAATATAATTAGTGAACAGTTTAAGAAAAGATTATCTAGCAAAGAACAGCTAACAGGAGAAGAAGAATTTAACCTGTCCAATGCAGAGCTTCCTCAAGAACTCTCTGCTTTCCCACGCAAATGCCTCATCAACTCCACCTCTACGAGCCTAGGAGTAAAGACTTAAAGTCAAGACATTAAACTGTCAGCTGAAAATCCTCCCTAGCATTAGTGACATTCTTAATCCTCTTTTGATAGTTTCTAAGTTCTTGCATGCAATATCTTTGGCAACTGTCATACTACATACATTTAAACTTTCAATACACCGACACTGATACATGTATATGTGATGAAAAACAGTTTGAAATAACGCCACCGAACTTCAAGCTCATCAACATAGCACCCCAACGTAGTTCGTCACTCATCCATCTACTCAAATGGATCATACATAAACATGCAACTAAAGCAAAACAAAGACTTCAATCGGTAACAAATTGGCAAATCAAAGCAGTAAGTAAACAATAAAAAATATCAACAACAATAACAAACGGGAATAAACTTTTACCAGTCTTGGAGCGATAAGAGATGATAAAGTGACGGTCTTTTCTGCTGGCAGCCCAGCCTTGTTGTTGGTCATAGCCATAATCACCAAGCAATCCCCTGAGGGAACAGCTTTCACTCTTCCTCTGTACCATCCTGTGGCTCCAGCTGTTGAAGTTGCCATTTCAACAGCTAAGATCTGAAGACATAGCAGATTATTATGCATCAACAAAACCCACTGAGAACGGGAAAAAAAAGTCAACAAACTCCAAATAGAGCTATTCAATCACATTCATATTCATGCAAAACACAAAACTGCAATCTTCCATCGACTCGACAGTGTCATCCTCCGTACAGCCAATTCAATCCCAAAAACAAACAGAAAACAGTTACATGCAATAGCAACAAAGTTGATACAAACAACTAAAAATACAGAAAAATCCAAATTTTCGATCACTACACATGAGCAACTCCAGATCGGCAACCTCGAACTCATCGAAGCTCAAAAGGAACAGACAAAAACGATTAAAAAACACAAAACCTGATCCAAGCAAAAGCTCAAACAAACACAATCTATCACTCACTCCATCAGACCAATCACAACATCATTACATCAACTTATAAAACAACAACCGCTATCAAAAAGCATACCAAACGAAAATTTTAGCTCAAATGAAGAGCTAGAAATCTGCATTAACACGCACAAAATACAATGACAGAGAAGGACAGAAGGCGATCCCGTTAAGTTGAAGAATTGCGTTTACCTAGATCTCTCAATTGTGTAGAAAAAGAATCTTTCTATTTTCTTTCTCAGTCTACAAGACGGCGGATCAAAACACACAGATGGAGAAAGAGAAAGAGAGCGAGGAGCAATATAAATGGCGGATAGAGAGGAGATGGCAGCGAAACGTACCCTTCACTTTTAGAAAAATAACTAGAACTGCCATTCTTAACGATACGTACGTTCATATATTTATTTAGGTTGGCGAAATCTAAGGGAAGTTGGATATGGATTGCTAAATGCCCGATCTGTCCCTCTATTAGTCTGTTGTCATCTTCTGTTATAGTTACCACATCACCTTATCCCTTTGAAAACATTTAGTAGGGTCCACAGGACTGTGGGTGCCACGTTGTCTGAGAGAAAGCGGAGACTTTAATTTAGTAATTATTAATGGTAGAAATACATATGTTTCTCTAGAATGGGGTAGGTAGCAATCTTGCGAATGTAATGCCGGATTTGATACAAAGTTAAGTTCTAGTATAATACTATATATGAATATGGTTTCAAGTAATTTTTAAAATTATAAAATAATTTTAAGATTTTAAAAAAATTACAAAATAATTTATTATCATATTATATAATTGGAATATATATTTTTAACCTTGTATCCAAAAATTAAAATAATAAAAAATAATCACAATTAATATGAAATAACAATAATTTTCAGATATTTCACGTATAAATAATAACAATAATTTATATAAAAAAGACAATCATTATCACACAAATAT
>JANITW010000006.1:70594828-70625172 GCA_027564335.1 Erythroxylum williamsii
TACAGAGAAAATCAACTGGGTTAAGATCGCATACCTCTGTTGAGAGAAAATAATACCTTATATACAGTTTCCTGCTAAGTTTTAGATTACGTACGTGCATGGGAAACTTCTTCATGCTTTTGGGCTGTGGATGTGTGGATTAAGCCCAGATAAAACCATGGGTGTGAGACTGATCGATCGACCCATGAGACTGGACTCGGGCCCAATATTGCCGACCCGACCAACATGTAAATGAAGAACTAGTTGGGCCCTCAATAATGAGGTGCGCCCGCTTGATCTGCCTGTGAGGTGGTGCGTCAATTGAACCCTCAGAGAAAAATGAATTGATTCTTATTATTATTTACAATAGTTTAAAAATAGACAAAAATAAGAACCCATTTTTTAAATTTTATCTAAGTCCTATAAAATACTATTAACGACCCTAAATCCGCCTATTACGAAATTTCTGAAAGACTACAAAAATGAGTTGTACGATTTGAGGAGAAAGGTCAGATAATCAATATATAACTATTGACATTGAACGAATCCGTCAAGCATCGTATTAATGGCAATGTTAAAACAGGAACACTTTCAGAGGCTGGCCCTTGACGTTAAATTGAAGAAGGAAGAAATTTAAAATGTTAGAATTGCTTAACTCATCCTTAAAAGTTAGCTTAAGAGGAGAAGATTTACACATTATTATAAATTCTTGAATACTTTTATAGTTGTCCGATGTGAGATTTCTGACACACCTCCTTCAATCTAGAGCAAGATTAGACATCTGATGGATATATTAGGCAAAGGATATAACCGGGCATCGTTCCAAACTGATTTGGCTCTAAAATTATATTAAAAATGCCTAATTTATCCTCAAAAGCTAGCTTAAGAGAAAAAAATTTGAACACTATTATAAATTCTTGAATGCTTTTATAATTGTCCCGTGTGAAATTACTGACATAAAACCAAAACAAGTTGACAGTGTAAGGACGCGGAATGTAGTAAATAGACGAAGAAATGGTACCTAGAAATGGTCCCTTTGAACTGGCAAACACTCACCAAACTCGACTTTTGTAAGCCGTAGAGAGGTCGTGACAAGTTGTAATAGTAAGAGTTCAATGCAACTTGGCCTTAAAACTTGTGTAGTTGGCAATGTCGACTGCATGTCCTGTGTTAGTTTGAGTTGAATCCTGAAATGGCAGGCAGGAGGCTGGAGCTGGCACCCTAATTTGACGATGCCCTGCTCTGCTCCTTGTGTAAATCTTTAATGCTCCTGAAGACCATATCATAACATTAGATTAAATGGGAATAGTTCTGACAAAACTCTCCATTCATTTTTTAAGCGTTTCTGATAAAAGGGGTATTGGACAATCTTAACGATGTTATGTTCAAGTGATGATGATCATCCGAGCAGTTTAAAGTTCAAGATAACGTAAAACACATTGTTATTTTAGTCAATGAATTGGAAAACATATTAGATTAAAACAATGTTGATTTCATGTGTGTAATCAAAATAATATTATTTTGTTAAAATTTAAGTCTATTCGAATTATTTTAAACTTAAATCTGATTTAAATTTTAACTAATTCAAAATTTTTATTAATTTTAAATCAAATCGAATTAATTTCATATTTTATTAATATTGCGTATACTTGTTATTTATTTTTATATAGTTTGATTTTGATTTTTACTTTTATTTTTCATTTATGCAGTTAATTATTTATATATTTGGTTATTATTTTCTTTCACCTTTTTAATTTTATTCCCTACAAATCTATTAAAAAAATCTCTATATTAATTACGAATAAGGCTCCTCTCAGAATAAAGGAAATATTAGGTAAGGGGTACAGATGATCTGGTCCCGAGTAAAGCTACATACTTTTGGACTTTTTCAATCTCTACATTTTAGCAGAATTTTTTATTAAGATTTTATTATTATTATTATTGTTATTATTAGTGTTATATATCATAATTATAAAGAATATAGTTTATATATCTCATTGGTCAATGATAATAAACTTAATAGCATTCAAATGAATTTTATAATCATGTTCAAAATATTTTTAAGGCGTTTTATAAAATTTGATAAAATTTGATTTTTTATTTTATATTTTCCAAAAGTCAGATTTTATACAATTATAAACATTATCTTTATTATCAAATATTTTCAAATATTTAGTGATAGTAAATTATATTATTATTACTATTTATACAAATTTCTGGATCTAACTATAGAATATTAAATTTTTTACAAAAGCAATTCAATACAATTAAGTTTTCTAACTAGTTGACATGTATAAAATATGAATTTTTATTATTTGTGATATCTCATGTTAAAAATAAAATTTAAAATATATTTAATATTATTTTACAAAACTTCTCATCTCTAAACTTTACAACTGTTAAAAATTATATATATAATATAATTTACCAAGAAGATAAGTATTAGATTAAAGAATTTGAAATTAAGGAAAAAATGAGTAAAAGAATTATGTAGAATTTAAAATTTTTAAAATTTTTTATCATGAGAATTAAAATAAATGTTTTTAAATGATTTTTATTTGAATAATTAGTAATGCAGGTATCGAATCTGATCATATTATCTCCGTTTAATTTTAATTAATATTTATTTAACATGGTTAATATAATGACTCTGTTTAATTCTAACTATTATTTATTTAACATGGTTAATATAATTACCCTAAATTATTTTTAAAATAGATAATGACTGATAAGAAAGAGTTCTTCACCATTTTTTATATCTTATTTGTCTAATTTATTATTTTTTTAAAAATTTCAAAAATAACAAAAATAATGTCGTTTTGTTATTTTCGATCAGGCTTCAAGCCGAGCAATGACCCAATTGTCATGCCTAATTCAGGCGGCTTCATATGTGAAATGGTCTACCTAACAATCAAGGTGTGGACGTTGGTCCTGACCAATAATTTGTATACGACCATATTATGTTTAGAATCTTTGAATTTTAGTTTTCGGTCATATGGGGTTTATCACGAGCTAATCGTGTCTTGTCCTTATTCCTAACGTTAATTTTTATAAATTGTGGCCGCCTATCAGAGGATGCTTCAATCTTACAATAGTATATGTATTTTTCTTAACACGATCTAATCATGCACTTATTCTTAAACATCGGTATTATGAAACAATAGAAACATAAAATCTGATAATCAAACCAATACAAAAATAATGTTCAATTTTTACAAAAACAATTTGACCTTAGTCTTTACCTTAATAATGTTGATGTTGCACGTAACTTTGTTATAATATACGTAAGAAGTTACGTGTTATATGAGATCTATATCAAAATTTTAAGGAGCGGTTGGTTCGTACGAGAGAATGATAATAAGAATGCGAATAAATATGGTAAAAAATAAGAATAAATATTAAAAATACACATATTTTAAATAAAATTTAATTTAATAATTAAAAATATATATAAAAGCCTGTCTCTAGTGTTTTTGTAGACTTGGTAAATGCCGGCTTCACTGCAAAATAGAGAGGACTAGGAATAACATAAGAGCAAATTCTTGTGGACGGTTGACCCGAAAATCCTATAGATGACATTTTTTTTTATTACGAGGGAATAAGACAGAAAATTAAAACTAGCTAGCCGACAGCTCTTTGATATTGAGCTCCCTGTTTGTCCCAAAGGAGGAGTGCCATAATGGACACTGAAGGCTCTAGAAGATAACGTATCTCTGGGTCGATACGAACAGCGAGGGTTGCTAGAAAATCCACACACTGATTCTCTTCCCGTGGCTCATGCTGGAGTTGTAGTTCTCAATCTCGTTGAAGTAATTTCCTGGTACCTGCCAACAAAGAAAAATTCTCAGTAAGATTAGGTCGTGAAGCAGAATGAATATTAATCACTTCGAGAGAGTTTGTTTTAACAAAGACTCGTCGATACCCCATGGCCCACGCCAATGAGAGTCCCGAGTAGAGTTCCAGAGTTCTGCAATTTGTGGTGATTCGCTTCCAATTCGTTGCGTAAATCCACCATATCATTAGCCGGTGCAGTCACGAATGAGGCCCCATATGATAGCAATAGACGGCCCGAGATGATATACCCCGTCTGTGTTAACCTTAACCCAGGTTTTTTAACGTTTCATGTATAGCAGAAAACTAAAGTAATTATATTAACGTGTTCATCGCCTGAGATTCTCGTCTATAAGTCAAGCAAGAGCAGCCAGCACATGTAGTACGAGTATATAGCATACTATTCATAGCCAAATATCGATAAAGACAAATTAAGGTGGATAGATGACTGGTCACTTGTGGGTCAAGAGGGAGAGCCCAAGGAAGAAGGTGAGATATTGTTCATCGTGCTCCCGAAAAGAGTGATTCTGGAAGTCGAGGCAGCCTACTGGCTAGTGCAGCTGCTGCTGTAAGCCTGTAACTAATACCTCACTTGGATCTTTCTGCTGCTCCCAAATAGCAACTTCCATCAACCCATCTTTAGTAGCACAAACCCTGAACATCCCATTAATGTTAAACCTACAAGCGACCTCCCCATTCGCGGACACAACAATCAACCTAGCTTACCCTTCATCAAGCCTTTCGTTGATCACATAGTCCACTACCTCTTGTAAACCCAACCCCTTGTATTCCATCACCATTGCCACGCCTCGTGCCAACGTCCCTCTTATGATGGCCTCTCCCTCTCCTGTGCAAGAAATTCTACACAAATTACACGCATATGTCCCTACACCGATCAATGGTGAGTCAGCAATGTGACCTATCAGTTTGTTCATTAGGCCACTAGTCGATGTGTCCACCATGACCTTACTCTCCATCTTATCCCCCAAAACCTCATTCTGTACTAACGTCACTAAATGACCTTTGGCTGCACGGAAATGACCAAAACGAAGAAGGCGACAATGAAGATAACGAAAAAGATGAGTTTTTCTTTGTTGGGAGTTGTGAAAAAGAAAGGGGATTACCTCATTTAAAAAAACGACCTCATCTACTAAAGCTACTAAATCACGTCGTTTGATTATTCAGAGTTTTGAATGTTAACTACTACCGACGTGTCTAATTAATTAACGACCTTGCGTACGTGTTACTGTCGCGTCAGCTAAAATAACAAGAATATTAATATTTGGTTATACTTAAAAAAATTTAAAATTTTAAATATTTTATTGTTACATTTTATAATTAAAAAATTCACAAAAGCTTGATTTTTTATAATTAACCCATTTTGAATTATATTAAAAATATTAAAAAAATGTTTACTGTTTTAATAAGAATATTATATTGTAGTTAAGGATGACAAAAGAGTCCGGGCTTAGCCCGACCATGCATGGCCGAACTCAACTCAAACTCAACAGGCGAGGCTAGTTGACCAAGCCTTGCGGCAGGGCTCGAATTTGGTATTCTCGACTTGATCGGGCCTTGAGCCTAGCTAGGGGCCTAACAATATAATATAGGGCCTTAAAATAGTAAAATAGTAAAATTGAAGAATCTCTAGGATGAGAAATTAGTAGATGAGGATGAGGTTAACCGGAATTTCTTAATCTCATTCGTGTACGTACCAAAACTAAATAATAGTAACAATAATAATTTTAATCATGAGATTGCTTTTCAAGTTCTAGGTCTAATGATTGGCCTAACTAAATTAATGTAAGAACAGAGTAAATTAATCTAGACATAAATTAATTTTCTGTCATCAAATTTTTAAGTAGAATATTGGTGGGAGTTTAAGGGATGACGCATATAAATAATTTTATATAGATAAATTATATTTTAAATATATTAATATTAAAATAATAAATGCGTAAAAGATATCAATTAAATACTTGATATTTAATTTACTTCATTTCTTATTATTAATCTTGTTGGCGTGGATAAATTAAGCTCATTTACATTAAACAAACATAAAATTTTGATAAAATATTTAATATTTAATAATTTAAATTTAAATTATTGTTAAAACTAATGGGTGCTTAACTAATTAATTAATAATAAAATAATTATATATTCATTAAATATTTTAAAATAATATTATAAAATTAAACAAACATTTATATTTAAATATAAACTATTCTTTAAATTTTTTTACATCCCTTTTTAAATTTCAACAGGAAAATAGAATAAATAAATAATTAATTGATGATAAAATATAATAATATATCATTAACAAGTTTTTTACTTAAAAATATTAGTCCTGGTCCAACAAGATGAATCCAAGTCGTCTGAAGTTGGGCCAATGATGTCCGAAACTCAGGCCCAAAGACCTTACAATGTCGTAACTTGGGAGGGAAAAGAAATCACCGGACCAATTGACCATTTGAACCAGAAAGAGTGAGAGGACTGAGGACTGAGGAGGCATAGCCATCCTCTCTCCACCATTTTTGGAATTCATTTTTTATTCTTTCACATGAAGGATTCAACTTCTCCTTCTTCTTCTGACACCCACAACAAGAAGAGAACAAGAGTCAATGGTGATTCTTCTTTACTTTACTCTGCTTTGCCTCTCAGAAAACGACCCCAAAACCGCATTATTTCCCACTCTGCCATCGTCCACATCCACAACCTTGATGTCCCTCTGGTCTCGCCCACCACCGGTTCGCCTCTGGACTCCATCCACCTCGAACCGGATCGGCCCTACACCCTCGGCCGAGCCGCCCGCGGCTGCGATTTCCGGTTCAATGATCGCCGGGTGAGTAGAACACATTGCCAAGTTCTGTTCGATAGTGTAGACCGTAGGGTTTATGTTGTGGATGGAACGATGTCCTTGCTTGGTGGTGATGATGTTGTTAGTGAGTTTAAGAAGAGATTGGTTAGTTGTGATGAATTGGATAGCGTGAAGCCTTCGTTGAATGGGTTGTTTGTTAATGGGGTTAGAGTTAAGAGAGGATTGGCTAAGGAGTTGCATGCAGGAGATGAGATTATGCTTGTTTGTGGCAATAAGGGTATGTGTAGTTTGTCAATTCGAATTGGGTTTGTGATTCAGGGGCTTGTTATTAAGGAGGAGGTTGCTGTCGGGTCTAATGAGATTCATTTTGAGAGACCTTGGTTGTTTGAGGAGTCTACTTTAGTGGGACATTCACAAGGTTCGGTGTCTAGTGGGAAGAGAAGCAAAAGGGTTTTTGCTGTCCGAGCAAGCGATGTCGTTTGTCCAGGTTATGATTTTCAAAAAAATAAACGCAGAGATGCTGTTGGAAGAGCCAATCCTCTTTTGAGTCTTTGTAGGCAAATATTAAATAGCGATGATCCCATTTCTTGTATTCGGGGATTCAATTCATCAAATCTGAGATTGGAAGCTATACAGGGTTGTAATAACAAATTAGTTCAAATTCAGGGTGTTAACCGAGCTGACCCTCCTGATTTTTCAGCAGAAGGTCGAAAGGAGGTGGATAATGATATGATGGATTTTAGGTGGCAAACACTGAGGTGTGAGAACTTGCACAATGACCAGGGTATTGTAAATAAGAAGTTATGCTGTGAAAAACGATGTGTTCTTGTTGACGGCAATAATTTGCTCGGAAAAGATCTTATATATTGCACAGAAGATGATAATTACACTAAAAGTAAGGCATTGGTGTTGAATACTCTGAGCGAGAAGGAGAATGCTCCTTGTTTCGATGGTGTTTTACGAATGAAAACCACAGAGAATTCAGTGCCACCACCTGGAAAGAAGTTTTACCTAAATCGTCTTCAAAATATGGACCATGTTACTGGTCCGTTCAGTTTTCATAGTACCATCTCTTTGCCTGAGCTTCTTTATCCACTGGAAAGCATTCTAAGCATGTTTATTGCGACTTTTACATGTGATGTTTCATGGTAAGTTACCTATCTTGTGCTTTTATTTGTCAGTTTCTTCACTTCATAGTTTATTCTGATCTTATCTGTGTAGTCTTTTGCGATTTCATATTTAGCAAACAAGTAAAAGCACTTTTTTAATGCTTCATTATTGTTACTAGGTGTCATTATATATTGCCCCTTGAAATTTTGTTTGGGGCAGTGATCATAACTTGCCATATGTTATATTTCCAAGTCTAAAGGACATCTTTGTTTAGGTTTCTGTCATATTGCAAGATTCCACATCATTTACCAGTAACAATTGCGTGCCATAATGCAGAGCGTTGTTGGAGTTCCCGCCTTGATAAACGAACCTCTTCACCTCGTTTGGATTTCCCAAACTTGGTTTTAGTGTAAGCGGCAATTCATCTTTGTTAAGAACTGTTTCACTTGACTTATTTTTGGAACACAGCATTTAAATTTGCTTTTAATAGGTTTCCCCAATTCCCCGAAGAGATAGCATTTAGTAAAGAACGCAAGAGACAAGGTGTTGCTTGCCACCATCCAAAGTTGTTCATCCTGGAAAGAGAAAATAGCATCCGGGTTATCATTACTTCCGCAAATCTAGTTGCAAATCAGGTGATTATCACTTTTCCAGATTTTATGAATCATACATATGTATTTGTACCTTTCAAGTTATCTAGAAGGAATGTAGTTTCCTAGTCTGTTATAGTGGATATGAATACTTTAATAACTATATAAAAAATAGTTATGCTTTATGTACTTTGGGATCTGGTAGTGAAATTCCAATAGGCTTTTGCGGAAAGCAATTGGAAACCTTTTCTGTTAATTAGCTCGCCCCAAACATTTTTAACCCTTCTCATCTATGGATGCTACTTTATCCCGAAACTTGGACATGGGTGGTAATGGTGTCTTGGGTTGGTGTCTTGTTTTGGTGTAGTAACTTAGGTAATGGTTTTGTAGGAGAAATTTCATGTCTAAAGCACAACTATTACTCATGCAATTGTTTGCCCATTTGCCTGGATTCCTGTTTATCTAGTCTATTTGTTCCTTATGTGAATCAAACTTTTGCTGAAGCTATGAATACTTTTGGGTGGGGATATCCTTTTAGCTCTCTATATGAAATCTTGTATTTGATTAATGTTGTTAACTTTTGTTGATGTTTCCTTGAATTTTACATTCCGCCTTTATGATTTTACAGTGGAATAACGTAACAAACACTGTTTGGTGGCAAGATTTCCCTTCCAGAAGTGCTCCTGATCTTTCATCACTTTTTGTTCGAGTTTCTGATGGAGAAACAGATCAACATTTGGGTTCTGATTTTTCTGCTCAGCTGGCTGGATTCGTAGCATCTCTTTTGATTGATGTACCTAGTCAGGCTTATTGGATAATGAAGTTGGCAAAGTACAACTTTGAAGAGGCAACGGGTTATCTAGTTGCTTCAGTGCCAGGAGTTTATTCTTTCAGGAGTCTCAATGTGAGTGTCTATTCTCATGTAATTATGCAATCTTCTTATTATTGCTCAAGTAGAATGCATATTTGTAATTTACATTTCTGTCCTTGGGATCTGAAAACTGGAACATATCTTTGAACTAATAAATCATGGCTAGTTTTTTGTGTCATAATTTGAAATGGTGCTTGATATGATAATCTTATGCGTTGAATCATTCAATTACAGGCTTATGAGTGTGCTTTACAGACATGTGGTGTGAAGTTGTTGGGTTTGGTTGAGGCATCTGTTGTAGGTTTAAGTTACCTATTTCATTCTGCTGCTGACACGAATGGTGCACACCTGAAAAGACTGGCTGCTTTCATTGGGAAGTCTGGTGAAAATGTAAATGGGATGTTGGAGGTTCTTTTAAGAAGAAACACCAATGTGGCTGCTGATGTGAATGCTGTGAGCGTTCTTGTTCCTGATCCAGATCAAGCATATGAAGGAGGTGAAGTTGCTTGATTCTGTACCCTTACAAACAACATGCACTTTGTTCGCAGCCTTCATCCTCATGTTTTTCTGGATATTTTCTTACATGGCTGCTGTCATCAGCTTTTGCATATTTGTCAAATAAAGGATTGACATTAGTCATAAGAATGCTATACAATGATAATTCGTACCCATTGAGGTTTTCTTTCAGTCTTATATAAAGCCTGCAGAGATAACTTTTCTGTTATGTGTTTGGATAACTTTTCTGTTATGTGTTTGGATTCTTTATAATAGCAAAATGCAATATCATGCTTATGCAACCATCTAGGTTGATCATGTTGTCTTCAAAAGCTTGTTTCTGCAAGGAGCCTTTTTGTGATTTAGCTAATTGTTGTTTCTGTCTGTATATGTGCATGTTTAGTTTTTTGATGTATTTGTTACATTCCAAATAGTTATTGAGTTGTGTGGTACAAGTTTTTGTTTGGACTTTGTGCTAGGGTTTGAGACTGATTGATGTTATCCATTTGGGGAATAGACAGTATTCAGCTTGGTTTTATGCCCAGAGATATAGCAAAGTGGGTCTCTCCATTGTGGGACAGTGGGTTCTTCAAATTCTCAGGGTATATATATCCTAAAGAAGCCCTTGCAGCTGCTTTGGGAGGAAGCAACCTGAGAGTGCAATTGATGTTACATGTATCACAGGCATGTTTTCTTTGACTTTTATCTGATTGTCCTAAGTCAATATTTCATGTTTTCGGTTTGATGTCATTGTGAACAACTTGATGTAATACAGGGACCCTACTTTTCTGGTATGACGAGGATGATGTTACCTGAGCATGCCATTGCATTTTGCTCCCTCGTTGCTTCAATTAGGCGATGTGTGGGCCTTTGGCGACTGCAAGAGGTAAATGCTTCTAGATTGGCTGCCTGCTCTTTTAAGTCTCACCTCTGAAATTTATTGTTCACTGTGTGCCAATGATGTAGTTGCTCCTTTTCCATGATCCTGATCCTTATTATACTGAGAACTTCTGTCTACCTGAAACACAATGTGAAGGCCCCATCAATTCAAATATTTCATTCAGAGCAGACAATTTTAACTGTTGTCCAAGGAATTGCTCCTTGGAGAGGTTTCCAACACTTATTGTTGAAATGACTATTCCCATACTTAATCACAGGGAAAGTTATTCTCTTTCTGGCCATCCGGTGTTTCATATGGTAGCGCTAGCTGCAATAATGTCTTGGTTCCATATTTTATTGTTATCTTGATTATCTTTTCTTGTAAAGCACCTTCTCATGAGGTTTAGGTGAAGAGACTCAAACTTGTTAAATCTCTCACCTCGATTTCTTTTGATTTTGAGATAATGTTAATTGCTTTGATCTGACGACCATAGGTAAAATATTCTGACAGTTAGTCTGAATAGCTAATTAGAGGCTTTTTATAATGTATATTCCTGGAGCTCTTCAGTGTTACACAATGTTTTCTGTTGATGCTAGGTGCTATGGCAGTATAAATGGCCTGAAGTAGAACAATCAGATTTTATTTATGGTTAGTGCCTTGAACGGAAAGTTTGTTTGGCTCATTTTGAAGAATCAGATTCTTTTATGCTTCATTGTTTTTTTTTTTTTCTGCTGAAGGCTCATCCTCAATTGGTTCCATCAATGCTCAATTCCTGGCTACATTTGCAGCAGCAACGGGGAAGAGATCTATGCATTTCCTTGAATCTGAAGAATCTGATCCAGAGGTAGCGATAGTAGTTTTGCTGTAAACACTGATTACATGTTGAGACTGTGTTTTGTAGTGGATTCACGGACTTGTTACTGTTCTTGACAGTGGGGCTGTTGGAATGCTACCGAGGAATTGAAAAATCCATCCATTCAAGTCCTTTTTCCTACAATTGAGAGAGTGAAGAATGCATCCAATGGTGTCTTGCCCTCAAGGCGCATCCTTTGCTTCTCGGAGGTAATACGCAACTTTAATCAACAGCTAAACTTACCACACAGCAGGTCTTTTGATTCTATATGTGCTATTTCTTCCATTAGCAATTAGTATTATAAGGCCAATATTATAATTGGTATGCTCGCCCAGGAAACAGAAGATTGAGTTAGAAAACAAAAGATAAGATTTAAGAAAGAAACAGAGACGCGATATAGCAGAGTAGAGAAAAATAGCTGTTAGAATTGCAGTTCTTTCATTGAAATGTAAATAAAAGAAGAAAAAACAGCCAGAGACAGCATTTGAGAGGTGCCACTCTCCTCCACTCACTCTTTCTCTTAATACATTCTCTATATTCCCTTCCTACTTTCTGCCCACCAAATATACCTCTGACATCCTAACAACCTTGCCACCTCAGCCATCTAGAACTCTACTAAACGAGAAAACAGTCAAATAAGAGATATAGGCAGATAGTCAACATGGAAAGCAGACCCAAATTCCCAATTGTGTGTCATAACTAAATTAGTCATGCATGAATTGCAGTCTCGAATATGCTGGAAAATGCTAATGACATGCATAGAATCAATATCAATGCCAGTTTTAAACAAGAAAAATGCATTGATGACTGTTTTTGCTTAGGTCCTGGATTAATAAAGAAAAGAAAGGCAGTTCCACCTTTTTATTTTACTTCAAAATTTTTCTAGAAGTCAAGAAGTTTGATGGAGCATGTGGCTTGGAGAGAGATCTTTACCCTTCTATTAATTTCACTTTTATATATTGAAGTTCTTAAGTTTTATCTCAAACCTTCATCTTTTTCTTCAACATTTTTTTTAATTTCACAAGTACTTATCTATCTGTTGATTTTTTTTATTTCTTGTGCAATACAGAAAACATGGCAAAGGTTGAGAACTATGGACATACTTCACGATGCAATCCCTCATCCCTGTGATAGAGTAGGGCAGCCAATGCACACAAAGGTAGAGAACTTAATTTCTGCAATAATATTGGAATTGCCCTACACTATTTCTCATCCTAATTATGACTATGGTATCTTGTTTGTCTTAAAACCCCTGAGCTATCACTATTTTTGCTTTCTTATCAAGCAAACCAATGAACTGAGGAAAAAAGTGTAAAGCAGGTAGCACGGAGACGTTTCCAGTCTAAGAAAGATGCATCTTCTTCCGGTTGGCTTTATTGTGGGTCACATAACTTTAGTGCCGCTGCATGGGGACGACCAATCTCCTGTCCAACTGATCTAAAATCAAATCTGCATGAAAAGACCAGCTTTTCTTTGGGTTCCAGGCTCCACATATGTAACTATGAAATCGGGATTGTTTTCATTTTCCCTCCGGCAGAGACAACGGACTGTGCCAGTAAATATAATTCCAGCCTGGATGATATTGTCTTACCATTTGTTGTGCCAGCTCCTAAGTATGGACCAATCGATAGGCCAGCAACTGCTCAGGCTATGAGAGAAGCGTTAACTGAACTTAAGGAGCAAGACCAAGAGAATCTTGCAGAACTAGCTTCTGTAGAAGAAACAATGGACGAAGTGCCCGAGGAAGATGAGGAAATTGGCGATACAATTAATCATTTCATGCTAGAAAAGGAAGAGGAGAAAGCCTATGCTGAGGAATTATGGATCCAAGTTGATTCATCTCAGAGCAGTTGATACTTGACAGAACTTAGTTAAATTCAATCACTTCCAACAAACTGTTGGAGAAATACTGTAAATCGAATATTCTTTATCCATTGTAGAAATACAGTAGCATTCTTGGCTTATTTAGATCACACATTAGGATGTAGAAGTTTACAGGTGATTTCCACAAAACAGAAAGGACCGTAGATGGTCATTCCATTGCCATTAGAATTGTACCATTTCATTTTATTTATCTGGCTTACTTTGCCAGTGATTTGTGCTTCTTTCCAATTGTGTAAGTAAATTCATTATTGAAGATCAGTTTCAATGTGCTTTTAATTTGTCTTTACCTTGTTTCCTTCTCGTACTCTGATCTGGACTCTCAATGAACAGTTTCTTGAAGCAGATTTTACATGAAAAGTACTGTTTCAGATATTGGGTTGGCTAAGACTGGGATGCTCCGCTTCTATTCGTATTATTATAACATCTCTTTATCTATCTATCATAAACCCTTCTTAAACCCTGTAACTTCATGCTCATTGAGGGCCTGTTCAACCTTCAGCTACATTCCTGATTCAACGGAGAGCTTTTACGATCATCTTTTAAAGGCCTGCAATGGATTGGCTTCTCTCAAACAGATACATTCACCTCTCATTACGACCAATCTCCTCCTTAAAAGCCTTCACTTGGGTGCTCGAATTATCATCAAATATGCTGAAGTCGGAGATCCTTGCAGTGCCAGATGTTTGTTTGATGGTATTAATGAAAATGGTTATAAACCCTGTTCTTTTATTTGGAACACGATGATTCGGGCTTATGCTAATGGCGGCCATTGTATGGAAACATTGGGTTTGTACTCTCGTATGCGAAGAACTGGCATTTCACCCAACAACTACACTTACCCTTTTGTACTTAAAGCCTGCGCTTCAAAATTGCTGATTCTTCAGGGGAAAGCGGCTCACGGAGATGCTTTCAAATGTGGGTTTGATTTGGATTTATACGTTGAAGCCGCCTTGGTGGATGTGTATGCGAAATGTGGCCAATTTGGTGATGCCCGCAAGATATTCGATGAAATGGCGATCAAAGATTTGGTTTGCTGGACAGCAATGGTAACTGCCTATGAACAGGCTGGGAAGCCCGAGGAGGCCCTCATCTTGTTCCAAAAGATGCAAAAAGATGGCCTTTTGGCGGATTTAGTTACTATAGTGAGTGTTGCCTCTGCTATTAGTCAGTTAGGAGATGCCAAGAAAGCTGGAGCTGTTCATGCTTATTCCATCCGCCACTCGCTAATTGAGAATATTTGTGTTGGCAACTCTATTATTGCCATGCATGCCAAATGTGGGAATATGGATAAAGCTTGTTTGGTTTTTGATAAGATGGATGAGAGAAACGTTATCTCATTGAATACTATGCTTAGTGGCTATGCTCAGAATGGGCAAGCAAGTGAAGCTCTCATGCTTTTTGAGAGTATGCATGATTCTGAGGTAGAATTTAATGAAGTTACGGCGTTGATCATGGTTGGAATTTGTGCTTATTTGGGTTCCCATTGTCTCGGTAAGAAATTCCATGACTTCGTAACTCGTAGCAAAATGGAGATGGACATGAATCTTTGGAATGCATTAATGGACATGTACGCGAAGTGTGGAGACTTGGAAACTGCTGTTGATATGTTCAACAGTAAACAGAGTGAAAGGGATGTTAGTTCTTGGAATGTACTGATTTCAGGCTACGGCATGCACGGATATGGACGACAGGCGCTGGAGCTCTTCTCAAGAATGCAAGAGGAAGGAGTTGAACCAAACCACATTACCTTCACATCTATTCTATCTGCTTGTAGCCATGCTGGCCTTATTGATGAAGGTAAGAAGTGTTTTGCAAACATGAAAAAATGGTCTGTTACACTAGAGGATAAACATTACGCCTGCATGGTGGATATGCTTGGTCGAGCTGGGTTTCTGGAAGAAGCGTTTGATATTATCAAAGAAATGCCATCACCTCCAAGTGATGCAGTGTGGGGCGCATTGCTTTTAGCTTGCAAAATCCATGGTAACACAGAATTGGGGGAAATCGCCGCGAGCAATCTGTTCCACCTTCAGCCAGACGTTACCGGATACTATATTCTGATGTCAAATATATATGCAGCATCTAACAAATGGCAAGAAGTTGGGATGCTGAGACAAGTCTTGAAGAATAAGGGATTGAAGAAACCTGCTGCTTTTAGTGTTATTAATTATGGCAAAGAATTTTACGGATTCCATACAGGGGATCGAGAAAATCCATACTGGCAAGAGGTGTACAGAAAGTCGGAGAGCTTAGCAGTGGAGCTGAGGATGGCTGGGCATGTACCAAACTTGTCATGTGTTCTTCATGATGTGGAAGAAGAAGACAAAGAGCACATCTTAAAGTATCATAGTGAGAAGCTGGCTGTGGCTTTTGGGATTATGATGATCGATCCAGGAATGACCATCCGAGTGACGAAGAACCTTCGTGTTTGCCATGATTGTCACTCAGCTTTGAAGTTTATTTCAAGCATTTATGGTAGGAAGATTATTGTGAGGGATACAAATCGATTTCATCACTTTGAGGGTGGTGTTTGCTCTTGCAAGGATTATTGGTAAAACTACCATCCAAAACCTTGGTACTCTTCATGGATCACGTTTTGACTCCAAACTTCTTGGAGGTGTCCTCAATTTTAAGTTGAGAACACGACGATGGAGGCAATTGTTGTCCTTCAAAATGACAAAAAGTATTAGTTACGAAACGAGTTTTGTCGTTGTTTTGCCACTGAGGGCATTATATCCAATATTAAGATGTCCAAGCCCAACTCGAGGCAGAGTCAACCTAGCCTGGCCCGTTGACTTCGAGTATGGGCCCAATAACTATCTTCGTTATATACTAAATTGCAAGTTAAATTATCACATAATTCTCTAATAGATTGCCATAAGGTCACCTAAATAATAATAAGAGTAGTTTCACATTTTCTGCTACTTATGTCACCCAAATATCGATCATAACAAAATGCATCCATTATTATATTGGTAGCAAATTAAATAACGAATAAAGCAAAAATAGATATGATTTAAGGTTAAATAAATGAATTAAGTTTGTATGTTTTTAATTGGTGGATCTTGTTTGGTAAATAACTAACCTGCTATCTTTTGGTGGATTGAGAGATATTTGATAATTTGATCATGTCAAACTATTGATAAATATATTTAGTAATTGGCTAATTATCAAACATAATTATCAATGACTGATTGAGTTGACGGATTGAATTCGATCCGTTGTTTATGAAAATATTTATATGAAGTGAGTTTTACTCTAGAGGCTTAGAAATTAAAAGACAAAAAAACTATTGCACTCAAATATTATTACAAATTATTCAAGCTATCATCTTTTATTGTATACTAAAAAAATGAACTTGAATTTGATTAATATGGAGAAAGAAAGTAGTAATAATAATAATAATAATATATTATATATTATACTTTTTTATTAAAGCTATAAACTTAATTTTTATGAAATTAAATATATAAAATCTATTTTTTACGAAAATATAAAAAATACTAAGATCATCATCATCACATCCAATCCGAAGTTCCGCAATAAAGGGAAGTCTAGGAAGGTCTGATAATACACAGTCTTACCTCTATATAGTAGAGAGGTTGTTTCCGGTAAATCCACATGCAGATGTGACAATAAAAGAGCGATGCAGGTTAAAAAGTAAATAAATAAAACTGACCTGCTAAATAATTTTGTAAATAAAATTGCAATAAATGCATAAAATATAAAAAATAACTTGAATTTTAAAAATAAAATATATTTTAAAACTAAAATATAATGAAAGATATCATCTCTTTATTTGTAGAAAAGCACTAATACTCAGATGATAAGAGAGCAATAAAGTATCAAGGAACTCGACTTTGATTAAAAACAAATGTAGAAACATAAAACGTCTGAACCATAAGATCATTGAGCATAAAAATTTAATTTTGACATAAACCCAACAATATCAGATACAAAGAGATCAACATAATCGAACTTAAAAAGCATTACACACTAAATCAAACAAAGAATATAATATCAAAAGCAAAAAATCATAAAGAATAGAAATTTCAAAAAACTCAACAAAGCCCAAAAAATACCAAAGCATAAGAGACTGATCAATTAAAAAATATACTTGAAAAGAAAAGGTTACGAAGAAGGAAGAGAGAGTGAGAGCGTCAAGAAAGAAGGAGAGCAACATTTGCATACCTTTTACTCAATCATAAAAAAATAACTGTCTACTTATATACCTTATCGAAGAAAAGGGAATAACCTTTATGAGAAAAAGGAGTTAGAGGATTGCAAAAATCCGGTGCTCCTACTTCATCTTCATCCGGTGTTTCCACACAAAATATTTTTTTAAAAATGCAAGTATTGAAAAGGTTGCAGCCTTTTAAGGTTTCTAAGGAACATAATGAGAACTGTACTCTATGAAGGCAAGCGATACAGAAGAGTAATGGAAATGTATGAATTAACCAATCCAAAAGTAACCATCAAGCCACTCACATCTAAGATCTCACATTTCCCACATAGGTAAGAACGATCAAAGACCAATAAAAATCAAAACTTTCTACGGTTGACCAAAAGGAAAATCTTACCTTTTTATCAATGATCAGCCTGTTGTGAAAATCAACCGGATTAGAGCAGGTTCACAACTAAATAAGATTGAGAGAATAATAATGAACACACAAATTTTACGTGAAAAACTCTCAAATAAGGGTAAAAATCATAGGCAAGGATGGAAGACTTTACTACTAAGAAAAACTGAAGAATTACAAGAAAAAATCAAATTCAAACACTACACAGAATATTTTTGGTCTCTCTTTTTCTCTCTCACCTCATTCTCTCTTTTTTTCTCTTCTTCTTGCTACTAATCTCTTCATGCTACTCTTACCTTTTTATAGGTAGGAGTGCCTTGGCTGTCTTAGGCATGGTAGGCACCAAATTCGGTGCCTACCAGTCAACAATTGTTGATAGCCAACAAACGTTGACAATTCTCTCACTTTTGATTGAGAGCCAATCAGATCTTTACAATATTCTTTCTACCTTGCCGCTTCATGGTGTTTACATATCTGTCAGGCTACATGAGGATCGACACTACATAAACCTGTCACTATTAATTGCTTTTGTCATAAAAACTGCCAGGTTCTTCATTGTATAAATTTTCTGCATGTCCATCGTTCCGTCTTCCAATTTCTTACGAACTAAGTGATATTGAACTCAAATGTGTTTTGACTTTGAATAAAATGTTGGATTCTTTGCAAAATGCAAAGCACTCTGACTGTCACAATACAGAGTAATATTCTCTTGTTTATTCCCAAGTTTTTTCAACAACATCTTCAACCACACTACTTCTTTACTAGCTTGTGTAGCTGTTACATATTCTGCTTTTGTTGTTGGCATAGCCACAACTGACTGTAGTTTTGAAACCCAACTTATAGCTCCTTTAGCTAGTGTAAACACATATCTAGTAGTAGATTTACTTTTATCAAGATCACCTACATAATCAGCATCAACATATCATTTGACAGTAAAATCTAATCCTCCATAACATAATACAACATCTGAGGTTCCTTTGATATATTTGAGAATCATCTTAACAGTATTTCAATGCTCTCAACCAGGATTCGCCATGTATCTACTAACTACTCCCACTGCATGTACAATGTCTGGCCTTGTACAAATCATAGCAAACATTAGGCTCCTCATTGCTGATGCATATGATACTCGAGACATTTTCATCCTCTCTTCTTCATTGCTAGGACTCATACTTGACGATAACTTAAAATTAACAGGAAGAGGGGTATAAATTAACTTACAATCTTACATGTTGAAACGCTGCAAGATCTTCTTCAAATAATTCTTCTAAGAAAGCCAAATCTTCATATTATTTCTATCTCAGCGAATTTGCATCCCTAGAATCTTATTTGTTAGTCCCAAGTCCTTCATTTCAAATTCCCTAGCCAACTGTGCCTTCAATTATTTGATACGATCATTATTGGAGCCTGTTACCAACATGTCGTCTACGTACAACAGTAAGATTATAAAATCTTCTTTCTCAAACCTCTCGAAATATGCAAAAGGGTCTGCATTCAATTTGCTGTATCTAAGGCTCGTGATGAAGGAATCAAATCTCTTATACTAACATCTCGGCGCTTACTTTAAACCATATAGAGATTTGTTCAACTTGCAAACCATGTTCTCTTTCCTTTTTTCTTCAAAACCTTCTGATTGGAGCATATAAATATCTTCTTCAAGATCTCCATGAAGAAATACAGTTTTTACATTTAACTGCTCAAGATACAAGTCAAATATAGTACATATTGCCAGAACTACTCGAACTGTATTGAGTCAAACCACAGGAGAAAATATTTAATTAAAATCAATACCTTCTTTCTGAGCATATCCTTTTACCACCAATCTAGCACAATATCGCTCCACTTGATCATCACCACTTCGTTTCATCTTGTAAACCCATTTATTGCCAATAGGTTTTCTTCCTTGTGGTAGTGATACCAGCTCCCAAGTCTTATTCTTATGTAGAGCTTCAATTTTTTCATGCATTGTTACCACCCACTTAAATGCATCTGAACTAGTCATTGCTTCTTGAAGAGTTGATGGCTCTCCGTCTTCAGTTAAAAGACAGTATGCAATATTGCTCTCCATAATATAATCTGAATGTCAGCTCGGAGCTCTTCTTATGCGAGTTGGTCTCTGAGTATCTGGAACATCATATTCAACTAGTTCTTGCTCCTCGTGCTCTAGTGCAGCTTCAGAAGAATCATTTTGATCAACTTCTCTAACCACTTGTACTATTGTATTTTATGGATTCTCTTGTACAATGCCAACATTTTCTGCTTGGTCTTGATCCTTATCTTCTATGAAGATAACATCCATGCTGATAACAATCTTGTGGACAGTGGGATCCTACAGACGATACTCCTTCACACCTTCAACATACCCTAAGAAAATACATCTTCTGGATTTTGGATCCAACTTGTAGTTTCTTGGGTATTGAACATCATATAGGCCGGACTTCCAAATATATGGAGGTTGGAATAACCCATTGGTTTACCAGTCTACATCTCCATCAGTATCTTTAACTCAATTGCAGTTGATGGAGCTCGATTCACCACATAACAAGCAGTATTGACTGCTTCTGCCCATAATTTCTTATCTAAGCTTGTAGTTCTAAACATCGCTTTGGTTCTTTCCAATAGAGTTATGTTCATTCGCTCTGCTACTCCATTTTGTTGAGGAGTGTATGCCTTAGTGAATTGCTTTTTGATGCCTTCTTGCTTGCAGAATTCATCAAATTCTTTCCCAGTATATTCGCTTCCATTATCTGAGTGCAAGCACTTGATCTTCTTACCAGATTCAAGTCCTATCCGCGCTTTGTAAGATTTGAAAGTTGGAAACACTTCTGCCTTCCTCTTGATAGGAAACACCCTACATCTCCTCAAATAATCATCAATGAAGGATATAAAGAAATTTGCTCCTCCTAGGGACGTAACTGATGCTTACCATACATCAGAGTGAATCAAGTCTAGAATTTTTTTGCTTCTAAACTTTGATGTGGTGAACTTCAATCGATGTTGCTTACTCACAACGCAATGCTCACAGAAGGGTAGTGTTAACTTTGTGAGTCCTGAAAGTAGATTCTTCTTTGCAAGTATCTTCATTCCTTGTTCTGACATATGTCCAAGCTTCTTATGCCACATCATTGCAGCTTTGTGGTCTGGACTAATCGATGCAACGAATGCCTCTCTTTCTTGCAAAGTTACTTCCTTCAGCATGTACAGATTTGCAACAATCTTCTATGCTTTCATAAATACTATCGCTCCTTTAATCACTTTCATGATCTTGTTTTGAATCTCAAATCTGAAACCGAAATCATCCAGTTGTCTTACAAACAACAAATTCTTTTTTAGGCCCTCCACATGTCGCACTTTTTCAATAGTCTGTGTTGTCCCATCATACAGTTTTAGCTTGTCGGTGCCGATGCCAACAATCTTTAGAGCGTGATCATTATAGCTGTACACAGATCCCTCAGAGACAGGTTCATACTAATGGAACCATTCTCTTCGAGAGGTCATATGAAAAGTAGCTGTTGAATCGAGAAGCCATACATCAACAAATCTTCTTTTACCTCCAATAGTCGTTATTGCTTCACAGACCATTGCACCTCTATCATCTGAAGTATTTGTTGCTTTTTCTTGAGAAATAGAATCTTTCTTATTCAGAGTCCAACAATCCTTCTTTAGATGCCATTTCTTGCCACAATTGTGGCACTTGAAATTCTTCTTACTCCTGAATTTTGATCTACCTTGACTATGACTCATACTTGAGCCACGTTCTATTGATCTTCTTCTCGTCACCGCTAAGGCCTCCGCTTGTTGTGAATTTGTCAGCCTGTCTTCCTTACTTTTGCGACAACTCTCTTCTTTCAGAATAGCAGTTGCAATATTGTCAAAGACTAGAGTGTCTGTGTTGCTTGTTAAATTGATGACGAGTTGATCATACGAATCTAGTAGACCTTGAAGTAAAAGTTCCGCATGTTCACTTATCTCTATTGTGTGTCCCAATGATGTGAGTTGAAAAAATAGAGTATTTAAAGTATTTAAGTGCTCCATCACCAAAGTGGATTTCGCCATGTGTAAAGTATATAGTTTCCTCTTCAGAAAAATTTTGTTGTGAGTGATTTGGCTTCGTACAATTTTGTGAGGTGATCTCATATTTCCTTTGCATTCTTCTTTTCTTCTATGCTGGACAATACTCCATCGGCTAAAGTTAGGTGAAGATTAGCTACAACATTCCCGTCCATCTCGTTCCATTTTTCATCTATGACTCCAGCTGACCATTCACTAATGGCCGCCAGACAATTATCTTTCCTCAAGATTGCCTTTATCTTCAACTTCCATAATGAGAAATTACTTCAATTGAATTTCTCAATCTCAAATTTTGCTACCATTGCTTCTATCACGAACAAAATTTAGCTCTCACTATTTCACGTAAATAGTACCGTATGTATGAATAGTATCGTATACATGAATAGTAACATATATAAATAGTACCATATGTATGAATAGTACCATATGCGTGAATAGTACTGTATGCTTAAATTACGGTAACTACACAGTTTATTGCAAAATTAAATAAATGAACAGTTGTCATCTTTGAGGTTACTATTCATCAACTTTCAATGTGCTCACTGGAACTCTGAACGAATTATGCCAAAAAAATTCATCGTAATTTTCTGACTTCGCTCTGATACTATTTGTTGTAAAAGTTAATCAGATTAGAGTAAGTTCGCAGCTAAATAAGACCGAAAGAATAGTAACGAATACACAAATTTTAAATAAAAAATTCCCAAATAAGGGTAAAAATTACGGACAAAGATAGAAGATTTTTACAACTAAAAAAATTGAAGAATTACAAAAAAAAAAAAATCAAACTCAAACAATACATAGAAACTTTTTTTATCTCTCTTTTTCTTTCTTTTTCTCTCTCAACTCACTCTCCCTTTTTTTTTCTTCTTTTCTTCTGCTTGCTACTAATCTCTTCATGCTACTGCAGCCAACAATTATTTATAGCCAACAAACGTTGACACAGCCAACAGTCCTTAGCATTGTTGTGCTCGGACGCTTGGAAAGTCTCGGATGCCCATCAAGATACGGAAATAATAATTAATAAGGATACGGAGCTTGTAGGCGCGTTTGGTAGTCATCGGCATAAAAACAGAAACTCTAAGAATGAGAAGTGCAAGGAAGTAACAATGCAGTAGAAGCCAAGTTGTCTTCGTAGTTGGTGTTGGCCTTGAGACGTTCAAATCATATATGTACCTAATCAACACTCAAATTCCAACACTAACCGTGATTTGAAGCTGGCTGTGTTGAGAAAACTAGAAAATAGAATACCAAGAAACTTAACGACATGTCAATTAAGTAGGAGTTTTTTTTAACTTAAGTGAAGTGTGAATTTAAACTTTCTTCATGTATACTATAGTTTAAAATTTGGAGTTAAAGTTTTGCTTTTTACAAAAGATCTACTTAGTTCGAACGAAAATTATTCTGAATATGGATGACTTAAAGGTGTTTTTTCATAATTGAGACTCTCTTAAGATACCTCGTATATATATATAAAATACCAAAAAACTATAGAAACAGCTGACAAAGAATACTAATATATAATACTTATATCTTTATAAATTTTGTTTTTAAGTCTTTAGTAAACTATTTTACGCATAATCTACTAATTTTACTAACTAATCTTACCGAAAATCTTAGAAATAAATATTGCTGGTACAATGGAATCTCAGCTGATCCCGATAGAGTGAGCTATGAGCCAATTGTAAAACAGGCCAGTTCCTTACTTCCTTACCCTGGGAAACAGATTAGCCTGGAGTGGTTTTTTCATTACAATAGTGAAACATTGCTTCTCAGACAGCTCTACATCTTCTCCATCCACAGCTTTCCACTCAAATGTCCAAACCAAATTGGCCACAAAGTATTCCAAATGAAGAATTGCCAAGCCATAGCCTGGGCAAATCCTCCTACCAACCCCAAAAGGCATCATCTTTATCTCTTTACTTCCGGTGATGTCCACCGTTTCCCCTTCAAATCTTTCTGGTTTGAATGCCATCGGATCTTCCCAGACCTTCGGATCCAATCCCATATCTGCTACCATGAAATTGATTATCGCATTTTTGGGTATTATATGCCCGCCCAACTTCATATTTTCAGTCACTGCATGTGGTAACACCACATGTCCAGGTGGGTGTCGTCTTAAACCTTCCAAAACGATTGCTTTCAGATATGGCATCCTTTCCAAATCCTCTTCTTTTACCTCTTCTGCTTTTTCATCTCCCATTCTCGTTTTCATTTCCATGAAAAGCTTCTCTTGGATATGTGGGTATTTAACCAAATTTGCCATGATCCACTCCAACGCCGTGGATGTAGAATCCGTACCGGCGTTGAGGAATTCATTGCATAGAGAAACCATTTCCTCTTCTGTAAGGTTCCTTTTCTCGTCTGGAAGTTGCAGATCGAACAAAGTGTCAACGTAGCACAAACCATGCTCGTCCTTTTCCTTTTGGCAGTCTTCCTTGGCCTTATTTTGTTTTCTCACTTCGTTAATCTTCTTCCTTGCTCTTATCAGAGGAATCAAAACATCTTCTTGGTCTCTCCGCAGCTGCAGCAATTTTTCCCATCTTCTGCGGAACACGATTTTCGTCACTCTCGGCCAGAAATTCAGTGCATTGGAGTTGCTTACACTCATCAGCATAGCACGCCCTACCTTTTCAATTTCCTTAACTTGACTCTGATCAAGTTTATCGCCGAAACACATGAAGACCAGCAAACAGAACATAGCGTACTGAAACTCTTCCAAAGCCCTAACAGGACTTCCAGATTTCGACACAGAGACGAGGCGATTTCGAAGAATTTGCAGAACCCAATTACGGGCATGAGAGTACGACTTAACCCGAGAAGGATGGAGAATTTCGGAGGTGAGATTTCGACGGAGGATGCGCCAAGAAGGTCCGTAATGAGCAGAACTGATGATACGTTCGTCGCTAGTGAAGATATTGCGTGTGGCAACAGCTTCCGGTCGATCAGCGAAAACTGCTCCGTTTTGGACCAAAGCCTGGTGAGCTAAAGACCGGTCGGCGATAAATATCACCGGACGGTGACCGATATGGAGAGTGATCATGGGGCCGTATTCTGCATGCAAATTGCGAATGATAGGCAAGAGTTGGGCCAATGATTTGCGAATCCATAGGACATTGCTGATGATGGGGAAAGTAGGAGGACCCGGAGGGAGTGTTTGGTTTGCTCTCCTATAATTTAAGAAGTGTTTGAGAAGAAGTGGGACTGCGACAGAGATTACCACCATCAAGTATATGGACTCCATTAGTCTACGCTGATAAAATTTGCGAAGAAGGAAGGAAGTTAGCGGAGGATTTATTGCTTACAGTAAGGTGGTGGTCACTATACGGTAAGTTCCTGATTGGATTTTCAATTTCAAACCAAAGAAAATTAGAACAGGAAGTCATGGAGAAAGAAATAAAAAGAGTATTTCCTGACGCCAAGGAAAACGTCCCATCAATGGAAGTTTCCTCTGATTCTCCTGTCCACACACCATAGTCTTCTTAAGCAGGGTTTAGATTGAGAGGAGAAGATATTTCGTCCAATATTACCTTGTTTTGTTTTGTTTTATAAGATTTTAGCCATTTATTTTACGGAACTTATGTAAAACTCACGTAAAATTTATATGAGACCCATATAAATAAATGACTTAAATTTATTGAACATAATAAGATATTATAATATTAAACAAGAGATCTAAACTCTAAGAGGGTGTTTGTTTCCATTTTTTTTTGGTTTTCTGTTTTTGTTTTTAAATTTAGTAAAAAAACTTGTTTGTTTGAGTTTTTGGTTTCTGTTTTTGGTTTTGGTTTCTTCCAGTTTTCAAAAATTATGAAAACCATAAAAAGTAGTTTTTGTTTCCTGTTTTCGTTTTTTTTCATAATCTGATTTACTATCGTTAACGTCTTTTTGCGATTTTCTTAACATATAAACCTCTTAATGGGTTAGAAAATTCGGACATTCACGATTTTCTTAACCAGAAGTAAAAAACCTTAGTTTATATATTTAACAACTATATCAAGTCTTCCTATCACGGGCCCAATATATATTTGACCCACACCGATTAGGGTTCATTTTCTTCATTAAACTTCAGCCTATTAACCTAGATCCTTTATTAAGCTACTTCATTATCTTCAAACCGGATCAATATTGGCATTCATCTTTGGGAGGGAGCTAGAGTTTCGCTTTTTGGACTTCTAATTAGTTTATTTATTTTGTTAGAAGGATAGCTCTCATTTTCCTCTTCACTTTTGTAATGTTTGGTCTTTTGTTGTACTTAATTTTTTGCGGATCGTAAAATGAGGATAATTTGGGTTATCATATTAGTCTTTATTAGAGTTATGTTAAATGAAGGACCACTATTATTAGTATATTGGCATGTGTGAAGCAAAATCTTGGTATAGAAAATACTTTCATTCTCTATCATCAATGAATCACAGGTATATAAAATACTTTCAATCTCTATCATTAATGAATCACAGGTTCAATAATCACTCCTGTCACGTCAAATCTGCCAAATTTCAAATGATATAACAATTAACCTAACACATCTTACTTATCTTTCATTTTATCAGGTTGCAGAAATCTTAAGGTGTTCATGTTGCATATGAAAAATAAGAACCAAAGGATGCGCCATTAACAAGCACACTTTGCTTGTCAGAATACAGAAATAAAAAAAGCCTGGAAATAGTTCATATCAACATCTGCATATTAAGATATTTGTTGTTTAATTTCCAAGTACGACATTTTTATTATATTATGCCAGTCATCCTAAGTTAGTAGTGATTTTTGGTATACGCAATTACTTAATTTCAATATGTATTAGTTAGTCTTAAGAGCTAGTTTGAGTGTAACCTTAGTAATACAACACAACAAATGAGGGTAAGAGCTTATGTGCACTTCTATTAATGATCCTTTTATTGGGTTGGAATACCGTCTAAATATAGTGCAGCAGACAATTAGGTGAAATATGATATCCCTTTTGGTTGCATCTCTGAAACTTGGAAGTCAATACATAAAAAGATGTTTTGTAATTGTTTGTGTGGTTGGTTACAAGTGGTGACGTGAAAGAATTAAGTAGTATTTGATACTGAAGATACAATCCCATTCCTGAGCCTATCTATAAAAATGAAGCCTAACACTTCAAACTTACCTGCACGCTAACCAAACAAATGGCCCCTTTCATTACTGCTACTGCTACCTCCACCTTTTTCCCCTTCAGCTATCCTTATCTAATTCTCTGTTTGTTTCTTCTCTTCCCTGGACAGAAGAGCTATGGCTTTGAAGCCAGACAAATTGCAGAAGACCACCATCCTCAGGATAACCATGTTATCCAAGTCAATTCTCTATTTGCTGCAACTTCTTGCAACTCTACTTCTCAAGGTCTAGATCTAAGAAGAGGTTTAAAGTTTTCATTTTTTTGTTAAAACTTTCAATTTTGAATGTAGATTTCATATGTTTAAATCAGAAAACCTTGTAATTATTATCCTTATCAGATGTTTCCTTCTGTTATGCTACTCTTGATTCAGTCTGTTACGTTGGTTTTAGACTCAGGTACGAAAAAGAAAGCTAAAAGCAGCCAACTCCGAGCTTGTTGGAGTAAATGGTTAAAAAAGGGCAGAGACTTTTTGCTCATATCAATCATGAAATCACTTAATTATGTGAAGTTCAAGTAGGGTGAACAATAATGCAAATTATGGTGCGGTTAAGAACACAACATAACTGCTTTTATTACATAACTTCCATTTAAGGAATTACAATTTTCATAACTTATTAGCTTCATCGATTCAGAATTGAAGGGCAAGTCGTACTTGAAATTGGTACATAAGTACGGACCATGCAATCATCACCAAAACACTAACACAACATTACCCGATCACGCTGACGTCCTCCGGCGGGATCAGTTCCGAGCGAATTCTATCCACTCCAAACTCTCCGGAAGTAACCAGCTGAAGGGGACTGATGCAGCCACTCTGCCAGCGTTTGACGGCAGCAAAGTTGGCTCGGGAAATTATATAGTCACAGTCGGACTTGGAACCCCCAAGAAGGACCTCTCGCTTATACTCGACACCGGAAGCGACCTTACATGGACTCAATGCGAGCCATGTGTAAGATCTTGCTATCAGCAACAAGACCCCATTTTTAGTCCCTCTCAGTCAACATCGTACGCCAACGTTTCTTGCTCCAATTCACTCTGTAACTCACTCACCTCGGCAACAGGTAATAGATATGAATGTTTCATTTTCTAATCTAAAACCTCATGAGTGAATTTTTGTCTTGTTTGCAGGAAACACACCGGGTTGCTCATCCTCAACGTGTGTCTACGCCATTCAATACGGCGACTCGTCTTTCTCTGTCGGATTCTTTGGCAAAGAAAGGCTAACCTTAACATCCACCGACTCATTGGACATCTACTTTGGCTGCGGCCAGAACAACCAAGGTCTTTTTGGCGGAGCCGCTGGTTTACTTGGTTTAGGACGTGATAAACTCTCTGTCGTCTCACAAACAGCTCAAAAGTACAACAAACTCTTCTCCTACTGCCTACCATCTTCATCAAGCTCCACTGGCTTCCTCACCTTTGGTGGGTCGCAGTCATCTTCCCTTAAATTCACTCCATTGTCAACCATATCCGCTGGAACCTCCTTCTACGGCTTGGAATTTACAGGAATCACAGTTGCCAGCCGCAAACTCTCTATTGCCTCATCAGTGTTTTCCACGGCTGGGGCAATTATCGATTCTGGCACCGTCATCACCCGCTTGCCACCGGCTGCTTACTCTGCTCTGCGATCCGCCTTCCGAAAGGCCATGTCTAAGTACCCAACAGCTCCGGCTCTTTCAATACTGGATACTTGCTATGACTTTAGCAACTATAATGCAGTGACAGTGCCAAAGATTAGTTTTTTGTTCAGTGGAGAAGTTGAGGTGGATATTACTGGGATTTTATACGCCAATAAACCGTCGCAGGTATGTCTGGCATTCGCTGGAAACAGTGACTCGACAGACGTGGCCATTTTTGGAAATGTGCAACAGACGACATTGGAAGTGTTATACGACGGCGGGAGAGGCAGAGTTGGGTTTGCCTCGGGAGGTTGTAGCTGATTCAGGTGGAGTTAAAAGAGTTCACGAAATAGATTGATTCTTGGGGGTTGGGATTGAGGTAGAATCATCACTACTTGTAGTACTTGTTGGCATTCATTGACATAAGGAATGCCAAAATTAGAAAAATAAAATGTCAATGCAGATAGATCATTGATCATTCTCTACTTTCACGAAGCAGCTGCTTTATGGAATATCACTGAGCTTGCTAAAATAGGCTTCGGATTCAGCTACTCACTGTAACTTATCAAGATTGCTAGAGCATTTATGATTGCTGAGATAAGGAAATGAACAATAATTCTTGCTGAGATCTTATGCTTGTTGGATCTTATGTTCTGTTAACGCATGTAGAAGAGGAAAAAATTGTATTGCATTCATCGTTATTGTTTTTTCAATCTGTTACCAAGCCAGTATACTTATTCTAGTCATCCCTATAAGTCAGGGATTATAGAGATCTAATTTTATAGAAACACCAATTATTCCCTAAGATCTAATTTTATAGAAACACCAATTACTCCCTAATTTATCATATTTCCTAACAGTTTTGCTTAGCGACATGAAGAGTGTGTGATAATTATAAGCTCCGGAGATACTGACAATGTGGTGACTGATGCTGAGAACTCGCTCGAGCAAATTGCATCGTTGATTTTAACGATTGGTGTTAATGTTGGAAGCAATTGAGTTGAGTAATTACATGAGAGGTATTTGTATGTCTGCCCAAAAACTTTGAAAAACTGAGGAATTATTCAGGAGCTATGAGATCACATTATTGGCTCCTAATCAGTTTCCTCTTTCTACTTCTTCTGCTCGTGAGTCTGATCGAGTTGTTGCAGGTCGGTGAGCGTAGTGAATTGAGTACAGATTCAAGTATTACGACGAAGAAGAAAGAATTTAGTTTAGAGAAAACCCGCCTAGACAAGTGAATTCAATCGGTCTGACGTACAACTATTATGCAACTCGACCATCTGAGATGCATGTGAACCCAAATTAATGTGATCTTTAAAATTCATTCCAGCATTCCCTATTTTAAACAAGCAAGGGGGTGTTTTGTTTTTGTTTTTATTTTTGATTTTCTATTTTTATTTTTAAATTTAATAAAAAAATCTTGTTTGTTTCAATTTTGTTATTTTGATTTCTTCCTGTTTTTTAAAATTATGAAAACCATAAAAATGTAGTTTTTATTTCCTACTTTCTTTTTTTATAATCTGATTTACTATTATTTAAATATATATTATTTAACTATTTATTTTTAATAAAATTATGAATAATTTAATTCAACATTATATTTATATATTTAATAAATTTAAATTA
>JANITW010000006.1:70632385-70642538 GCA_027564335.1 Erythroxylum williamsii
AAATTACCCTTTAATTTCTCTCACATCCTAATTATACAGATTACATTTTCAAGGCAATTCAACATGCAATTAATAAGGATATATCAAACATTTCACTAGCTTTCTTAATAAGTATGCATCTTTCTAAAACGACACTTATTTTGAATAGAAGGGAGTACTTAATAGAGTGACTAGAAGCTCCTGAATCAAAATACCATTCAGGGTTCAGGACCGATTGGCATGTAGTTATCATGGCACCGAATCTAGGGGGAGGAGAAGGTGATGACGACTTGGAGAGAAGCGTGTGATAATGTGGATGAGAGGAATGAGTAGGGAAAAGCGGTTGAGGTGCTCTTAAGAGGGGTGGGAAAGGGATGGGTTGAATGATGCAAGGCCTTGCTAATGTGGATCAAACTGAAAATAACATTTAGTAGCTGAGTGGCCAGGACCATGAAAAACTTGACAGGCAAGCCTCTGATTCGATCCATTACCACAACCTTTATAACTGCAACGAGTATTGCCTCCTCTTTGTGAGAAAGTAGGTGAAGATGGACAAACATTGAGTGCAACAACATTTGTAGTAAGATGAGATAAATCAATAGTAGTTGCAGCAGTTGACTGTTCTAGTCATAACTTATGATTAACCAAAGAGGCTTGTATTTCTTGTAATGAAGGTAGATAAGATCTAGATGTAATGTTCACAACTACTGGATCATATTCAGATCCAACTCTAACAAGTATCGCCATAATTAAATCTTCTTGAGAAAGTGGAGATCCAACGACTGCCAATTGATCAGAGATGGGCTTCATCTCAGCAACATAACCAGTGTTAGAAGAAACACCTTTCTTCATGTTTTGCAATTGTACCTTTAATTATAGAACCTTTTGGCTAGTGAGTGTGGCATAAAGGTGCTGAAGAGCAGTCCAGATTTCACATAACGCAATGCAACCAACAATATCACCAAGTGCTGCTTCAAACATTGACGCGAGGAGCCAAGAAAGTAGTATTTGATCTTGTTTCAACCAAGACATATAGGCTTTGCTTGGTTGCTCTAGATTTACAGTTGGTGGTGCAGTGTTTGAACCATTGACAAACTCGAGGAAGCCATGCCCAATTAGAGCAAGTAGTACTTGAGCTTTCTAGAGCAAGTAATTAGCTCTTTCTAGTTTAATTAGGAGAACGAATGAGAGGGTATTGGTGAGATGTGCTGCTATCGGATGGTCGTAGGAGTCACCTCCCCCTCAGATGCCGATGAAGAACTAGTAGAAGAGGCATTAGCCGTTAAAGTTTTGATACTAAGATAAACTTTTAATAAGAAATTAAAAATGGCATTTGGGGAATCATAATGTGCAGGCCCTCTTGCTCTCACAAGAGTTGCTACAATATTATATTTATAATAAAGATTTCTTAAAGGAACATTCCAGAAACAAAGAGAAATATGTCATGTATGTAATTCTATTATAGAGTTTTTTTTCAATGGTGTCTTTATCACGACAAAGCCCTAAATGGCCATAAGTTCTAGTATATTCTGATATACATGACATTCTCCTTTTAGTTTTTACAAAGAGGTTATTTCTGTGATTCGAACATGTGACATTCTAATCACGAGCAACTTTTATCAATTACTATAATTAAATTAAATTATAGCAATATAGTATATAATATAATTGATTTTTATCAAATTATATTTTTATATATTGGATTTACTTTTCAATGTAAACAAATTTTGTAAATTAATTTTTCTTGGATTTTCTTTGATAAACCAAGTTCAAATAAATTTCACAAAATATCTTATTATATAATAACATAATTACTTAAGTTGTTTAAATTTTATAACCTTATAATTTATAACGTTACAAGAGTTTTATTATATAATTTATAAGGGCAAATATATTTTTGATATTGTATTTTAAAGTAATATACTCAAGGATGACAATGGTGAACTCCATAATTTTTTAAAAAATTAAAAACATACATCGTTTTGTTTAGAAAATTTGGTTATTGGATCGATCTGGGCCTAAGCAGGCCGACCTAGGCCCAATTGAAAACACCTTAGTATGGACCAATTATCACCCCAATCATATACTATTATGAGTTTAAAAATTATTTCTATTTGTATTGTCATTGTTTTAAAATTATCCAATAGTGTTGAATATTTATTAAAAACAGGTCAAAATATAACAAATATCCTAATAAATCTTAAAATTCTATATTTAATTCTCAAAAACCGTCTCTTGGCACTTTCCATCAAATCTCGTACTTCACGCGGGCCAAACCGCATACACGTCGTACTTCACAAACACCTGTCGTCCGGCTCAAATCTCGTTCAAATTAGGGCTTCTCTACGGTGAAACACTGCCGTAGACTCCGCCAGTCGCCGCCATGGACAACCCTCCTATGCCCAACAACAACAACCACATATCCTTTTCCTCCTTTAAGCCCGAATCTCTCTCACCGACCCAGCATTCGGGTCCACAACCAGCCTTCAAAACCGAACCACACGACCCCCCAATTATCGGTCAGTCTCAGCCTCAACATCATGGGAACGACCCCAGTAAGCTTTTGGAATCAATTGATGGACTGGCCAATCTCTCCGCTGCTATTAACGCGTTCAAGAGCAAATTCGATGAATTGCAGAAGCACCTTGATTTCATTGCGACTGCTATCGAAGCTCGTTCCAAGATCCTGGCTTTCCGGCCCAGTAATGACGAAGAACAGAGAAAAGAACAACCTCAAACTGAGGCATTGTTGGAGAGGGAAAATCCGACCGAAACAGACATCCCAGCGACGAGTAATCCGGAAAAGTCGGAGCTTTTGGTTCTCTGCGAGACTATGTTGGGAAGAGGGCTTCGGAGATACATCACTGCCCATTTGTCTAATGTTCCCAAGCTTCGTGAAGAAGTCCCTTTGGCACTTAAACGCTCGCCGAATCCGGCGAAACTAGTGTTGGACTGTATTGGTCGGTTCTTCTTGCAAGGAAGTAAAGCCTATACCAATAAAGACTCTCCTATGGTTACGGGAAGAGAAGCTTGTGTTTTGGTATTGGAATTTTTGCTTTTGATTGACGGTGAAGTTAAAGTGGAGGGTGCTGTGAGCCATGAGGCTGAGCAGGCTGCGATTGGTTGGAAAAAGAGGCTTGTTGCTGAGGGTGGTTTGAGTAGAGCGACCGAAATTGACGCCAGAGGTTTGCTTCTTCTTGTTAGTGGATATGGGATTCCGAATGGTTTTAAGAATGATGATGTTTGGGATTTGGTTGTGTCTTGTAATTCAAGGGAGATTGCACCGGCCCTTCGCAGGTCTCGGGCTCTTGTTTCGAGAATTTCAGGTGATTTTTTACTAATGCTGATAAATTTGCCGTCTTGCACACATTTGTGAGTTTGAAGTTATTGTCTTTACATCTAGGTGTTCTTTTTTTATGTTTATAGTGGTTTCATTATCATTTTTTGGGTTCATTGTTCAGTTTAACATCCTTAATTCTGTTATATAATCCAAATTTGGTGAAATTCTCCTATTATATATAGCATCTGTTGTCTTGATTGATTTTTTTGGCCACTTTTATGCTGAAGTGAATCGGAATTCAGGCATCTCGAGTTGTGTGAGATATGGAGAATCAAAAAATAACATCTTGGAGGAAATTAAAATATGGCTCTGGATCAGGAGGCTAGATAGTTCCTGGAGAGAGTTTTGTATGTTAACTTTAGCTATCTAGTTGTTAACCTTCTCATGGTATTTGGTTCTTGTCTTGTGCACCAATTCTTATTGCATCATGGAGTGGAGTGCCTAGGCTACTCTTTGTTCTTCTTGCTCACTTTTGTTTTTCTTCTGGATGTCTAGAAATCTTAGTCATTAATGTACCAACTTGAGAGGAGTTTGAGCTTATCAATGTTGTTATCAGCAACTTGAAACTTGAATGGCTAGCCTATATATACACTGCTATAGTTATATTTGCATCATATTCGTTTTTGCTTATGGTTCAGAGGCTTTTGACATTTTTCATGTGTATTATACTATTGTACATATTCTATTAAAAAAATAGATACAAATTCCATGAACTGTTTTATAGACAAGTGGATAGGAAACAGTAGCATTCTCCTCGTCCATCAAATATTGATGGAGAGATATTATTCTATCCCATTAATTATGATAAACAATGATTGTGAGTTTCTCTCACAGCTTTGAGCTATTTATGATGATCATTCTTCATGCCATATTCATTCTCAACAGCTCAATCATTGGGTTAATGCCGGGAAAGTAATTAGTTACTGCAACAAGTTATTCATTCACTCGTCATTTGACATTTTTTTCAATATCAAGACTGCTTTTTCCCTTTTTAACATGTTTAATGAGGATTTTTGTTTATATGTGTCGATATCATTTTGCACGTGCCTGTTGGCCATTAAGTTTGTAATTTTTGTTTATATATGTCTATTAGTTTGCACATGTCTGCTCAGCACTGAGTTTGTTATGGAGACTATTGTCTGATTTCACGTTTCTGAGTTTTGTCGTGTCAACATATATCGATCCATGAAGTTTACGCCTAAAGTGATAAATTTGGCTTTTGATGACCACATAGGTCGATATCTCATGTGTGGACCGGTCAAACATCATTAAATGTGGTTTCTTTAATGGTTTCAAGTTTACTAGAAAATCAGTCTCTAAACAGAAGCTATGCATGATTAATTGTTACTGCTGTACAATCTCTGTATAGAGCACAGATCTGCCTATGTTAAAAGAATTTTGTGAGTCAACAGCCTGCATACACAACATTACTAAGCTTCTTTCAGTCTCCTTTGCTTTTTGCCACTATATCAAATTTCTACAAATGTTACCTTTCTGAAATTAGTGGCTAACAAAAGGCTTGAAAAACCTCAAAGCCCATCAACATAGCCTCCATACAAGAAGTTCCGAGCATTTTATATCTTTTTCTTGATTGATTAAATGAAAATGTGTGACATTGGGCAGAGTGTTGGATTACCTTATTCAATGAGCTTCTGATTTTACAGACATCATAGAGGGAAGGATGAAGAGTGGAATGAAAATTGAAGCTGTTGATGTAGCTAGTATTTTGGGAATTGATGACAGGTTTCCACCTAGGAAACTTTTGACGTCAGTCTTACGGGATAAGGAGGAATGGTTGAAGAGAAAAAGAAAAGAAGTTAATCATTCACTGTTCTTGCTGGTATGGATTAATTTGTCTATACTTTTTCTGCAGCTTATGACTACTAGTTATGCTAATGATGCCGTCTCATGATGACCTTTCACAGAAAGAAGTAAATGAAAAGCATTTGTCTGCTCTTAAATCCGTAATAAAGTTCCTCAAAGATCGCAAGATGGATGTTGAAGAGGTTCTCCCAGAAGTAGAGTTAAAGGCAATGAAATTGGAGAAAGATATTAGTGACCTCGCTAAACAAATAGATGATTGGAAAATGCAGAAAAGAAAAGCAGAGGAGAGTGAGTTGTCAAGGAATTTGATGAATCAAGAAACAAAGCGTCCACGGTTTTCAGAAAAACGGTCAACCATGATCTCCGCTCCAGTTGTGGGGTTGCACGAGCAAAGGGCTGCTGTTCATGTGGAGGACTTGTATAATGGTTCACTGCGAGCTAGCTTACTGGATGGTGGATTCTCGGGTCATGTCAACAGTTATTCTTATGCCACAACTGTACCAAATGTGTCTGACACGGGCTATTTGCCTGAAAATGTTCTTGGAACAATGACAGGAGGCCCCGTGTATGCCAATGGAGTTGGGCTACAAGGTGTTTATGAAGTTTCATCTGCAGGTTCAATTCCTGGTGTTCACAGGGAGACATTGATTGATAGGGATGGCCAAAGGGTTGTAAGCCATGCTCAGTCATATGGATGGACCGAGATAGAAAACACTCCCTTCAATGAAAGATCGATCAGGCAGGGCTTCATCAGGCAACCTGTGTCTGGCTTGCATGAAGCATCACCATCAGTAGATGGTTTTTTGGTTCCACCGAATTCCACAGTCACTGCTGCTTCTAGTCGGAGCTCAGCTTATGATCTATATCGTTATGCCAAGGCCACAAACAGTAATGTCATTTGAGTTCAACTGTAGTATCTTTAGCAACCCAAATACCAGAGTCCACTGTTGGTCTTAATATTTTAACTTCAGTTTCGTTTTCTCAACCTTTTAATTTATGAATTTTGTACAGTGAACTCCTGAGACAGAAGTTGGTAGAATTATAGGATAATTTTTGGCCAAGGATTTGCATTGGGTGTAAGACTTCCGCCAAAGAACCTATATTTTCTGTCTTATACCTGTATGGCAAGTTCAATCCAGAGGTCTATAGACTGCAAATCCAATGGTGTGTCTCAATCTTGTAAAACTGTTACAGAAATGCCCTGTTCTATTTCAGCAGTAGAATTAGATGATGCCCGAAATTTTAGTTTAAGGAGGAAGTTAGCTAATCATGAAAACTTTGAGCATCCTCTGAAAGTGATTGACTTGGCAGTTTGTCAGTATCGTGCAATGCATGGATATACCAAGAATAGTTACATTAATAGCCTAGGTCCTTTTTAGTTTTCAGTTTTTGTGTTTAAATTGAGTGAAAAAAAAGAAATAAAAAAAGAACTGGACGGCTTTTAATTAACTCTTGTCGTCTGTTCCTGTAATTACCACCGAAATACGGATTAACAAACGTTAAATGTTTCCAAGAGCAGCAACAAGAGCACCAAAGAATACTAGGAAATACTTGATGCATGTTCAAGACTCGTCAGCCTATATTTAAGAAAGGCCATAGTAAAACCCAGTTTCATTTTAACATTTTCTGGTTCCTACTCATCCTCGTCATTTTTGTAAAGAAAGTTGTAGCACAGCCCCAAAGAACAAGCTTTTCTCGTCCTTTCCTCTTTCCATTTTCTTCTTTTCAATCAATGTTTTTAGAGTCATAAATAGATGACAAAGCAAAATGATGGTCAAGGCAAAGATTCCGATTATGTTAGTTCTTGGTGTAGTTGTTGGAAACCTGGCAGGGACTTTGTCAGGAGAGCTTCAGGTCGGGTTTTACAGGGGCAAATGTGGGTTCGTTGATGTTGAAGCCATAGTAGCTGGTATTGTCAGTGCACGTTTCTTCAGGGATCGTTCAATTGTGGCAGCTCTTTTACGCTTGCAGTTCCATGATTGCTTCGTCAATGTATGCTTACATATCTCTGCTTATTATTAATCATCTCAGAACAATTAATCATCAGTTTTTAACATGATAATCCCTTTTAAGTTCACTTAAAAATCATTAAACATATCCATGCAGCAACAAGAAGCATGGATGATGATTTGGTTGGTAAGCAAGCTTTGTATGAACATATCTCAAGGTTCAAGCATGTAACCTCTTGTTATTTTTAACCATTAAAAAGGTAGGTGGTAGTTGTTAAGATGCATGAGCTAATATTCTGGTGTATTAGCAATAAGAAACACTAAAAGTATGCTCACTTCAGTAAAACATGTTCTCCTTCATTATTGCAGAACTTTAAGTTGATGAATTAACCATAGGAGCTTACTGTCATATGAAGTTGCTGGTTAACTAACGATTTCATTGTGTAAATAATGATGAGAAAGGGGTGTGATGCATCAATACTTATAGATGGGATCAACAGTGAGAAAACAGCATTACCAAATGCGAGCGTTCGAGGCTATGACCTTATAGACATAGTAAAGGCTGCAGTTGAAGAAGCATGCCCTGGCGTGGTATCTTGTGCTGATCTCATTGCACTTGCTACTAGAGATGCGGTCTTCTTGGTATGTCTTTCTCTTTTAAGTCAAAAACTCGTACTTATGAGTTGTTCCAGATACTCGTCACTAACTTAAGCATCAGTGCGTCCGCATCCGAGATGAGTTCCGGTAATGATATGCACTTGCTTGCAGAGTGGTGGAGGAAGATACAATGTTCCAACAGGAAGAAGAGATGGTTTGGTCTCTCAGGCTCAGAATATAAGTCTCTTAGGCCCTTCAATTTCAGTGTCTCAAGCAATTGCAGCATTTGCTGATAAAAATCTCAGCGTTACAGACATGGTGCTTCTTATGGGTACTCGAAACTTTTAGCAGTTTCAGCTTTGCTTAGAATGTAACATAACCTGAAAAGAAACTGACCATTTTCTCATACAATTTGCTATGTAGGTGCTCACTCTGTTGGAGTCACGCACTGTTCATTCATCAAGAACCGTCTCTACAACTTTCAAGGCACTGGCAGACCAGACCCTGCAATGGAGCCCGTGCTAGCAAATATACTGAGACTAAGGTGTCCAAAAGATGTACCATCAGACAGCATAGTCAATCTAGACCAGAACCCATTTAGTCCATTTACGGTGGACATCTCGTACTATCAGAATGTAATGCTACACAGGGGCATTCTCCAAATTGACCAAGAGCTTGGAACTGATCCTGTTACAAGGCCTATAGTTGCGCAGCTGGCAACTGCATTGGATTTTCCCATCAGGTTTGGTGCCGCTATGGTCAGATTGGGAACTGTAGGAGTTCTCACTGGCACACAAGGAGAGATTAGAAGATCATGTAGGGCCAGTAATATGCCCCCGTTTGCTTGATTTGGTGCTTGGCATTACTCAACCTATTGACTGTCCTGTTCTTCAATATTTACTGTGTGATTAAATCTTCATAATTGCTTTCAATGTCAAAAAAGAAATCAGCTTGATCAAAATGCTTAGTTTCAAGAGAATTTACATGACAAACTGAATTAATTGTGGAGTGGAAAAGCATCTCAATAAGTCAATCAGCGCATTAGAATCTCAAAAACCATCAAAATACATTAGTTCGAAGGCTTCTAATCTTGACTCGTTTGCATCATTATCCTGGACAACATGAATGGAATTGCAAGGCATCCTCCATCATTCTTACATGCCTAGTGACTTTACCAACATGATTATCCAACCCTTTTCAGGACATCTTCCAATGTCTTACTGATTGCCTTTTAATTGAACAATCGTCAAAAGACTTTCCTGTTATAAAATTGGATTAAGAAATTGTCTTAATCGAGCTAATCTTTTAAATCTTAAATTTCTTATTTTATAGGTTTAACTTTCGGTCCGTTTTTATAACAGTAAGTTTTTACTGAAATGATTGTAACACTTTGTGTGTGTTCCCACAAGATTTTCTTTAAAACGTATGCAAAGAAAGTAATAGAAATAGAACTTTCATTCATGCATAGGAAAGCGTACAATCTTGTGTGAGGACTTGTAATAAGCTTAATTTTTGGCCTGCACACTGCACACACACATCTATGAAAGAGACATAAATTACAAGAAGTGACAACAGATATAACCAAACTGCAAATGCATGTTATATAATTGTTTGTCTGTACAAGTAACATGACCGTCAGATGGATAATTTCAAATTACTCAAAATGTGTGTGGAATAGGAGGAGATCTGGTAAGAACTGCGCTTATAAGTCCCCTAATTGACATTTCTTTATCATCACACTGTGGTTTATTATTATTATTATTATTATTATTATTATTCTTATTATACTATATTTTATTTTCAATTTTTTATATTATTATTACTATTAGTAGTTTAGTAGTTTTTTAACTGTTGTAAATATTTTTTGTGTCTTGCATCATTTTTTTTATGTAATATCTGCATGTGGGTCTACCGAAAACAGTCTCTTTATTATGTAAAGATAAAGCTGCTTATAATTGATCTCCCTAGATCCTGTTTCACTGCAGAATTTCAGATTAGGTGTGTGTTGAATAGGAGGAGAGACCTTCTGTTCTTAATTTTGGTGTGCCATTTGCTCCTGTGCAATCTAGTCGTCCAAATTTTGTAAGCTTCATTTATTGAATTGATAGATTTTTATAGAACAAAATAATAGGAACATTTGATCTGGTCCACAGTTAATATTACCAAGTAGCCTAAGTAATGTCTTCTCATCAAAATGTTCAATCTATGTACCTTACAACATTATGTATCCTTACAGATTTTATGGATGGTCTATTTTACATAATTTCAAAAACCGTTTTTTTTTTATCAATTAGGGATAATATTACTTGCTACTGAATCTCTCCAATCTGATATATCAATGAAATTTTTATGAAGATCGTTGTCGTTATTTTACACAACTTCTTTATTTAGTTATCACCCTCACGTTACTAAACTTCACATTACTTAACTTGTCATTTAAAAATAATTTCTTTACTAATTAAGA
>JANITW010000006.1:70649460-70662011 GCA_027564335.1 Erythroxylum williamsii
CGAGTCGTTGACCAATGATGGACAACAGTTCCTTGGGAAGATCGGCCCATCCGTTGCTCATCTCTATCCTTTTTTTTCTTTTTTTGGGTTCCCTACGACGGAGGTGCTGGCTATTTGGTTCTGCTATCAGTTTATAAAAAAACAAGGCCATTTTTATGACAAGTGTTAGTTTGTGACTTCCGGTCAATCATTTGGATACATGATACTAATGTTTATTAATGAAAAGTTTTTTTTTTTTTTGAGTAAACCATCCGATATCCGACGCTACACGGGCAATCGACTAATCCACAGGCAATCGACTAATCCGGATTCGAGCCGGGAGGACCCTTGTGGAGCGGTAAAGCTCTCCCTCACGAGTGCGGCTCCATTCACAAGACTCGAAACCGAGACCTTGGTTAAGGATGGAGGAGCCCTTACCCACTTTAAGATATTTTTTATCTTTTATATTAAGTTAATTAAATTTGATATTTTTTATTACTCAATAAAATATTTGAAATAATTAATATGTAATTGAAATTACGATGATATCGTAATAATGATATTCAATTTTCGTATTATTCCTAAATATTTCTAATTATAATTTCATAAAAAACAAGCTATTGTTGAAATGGTAAAACTAGTATACATTATGTTTCTTTTTTATGAAGAAAGTAATTGATCTCATAAAATAAAGCATGCAGATACTTAAAATAATGTGTTAGTGATTATTAGAGAATAAGTCATTGAACTGACTTAACTATAAGAGAATTGACCTGACTATAAGACTCTCAAATAAAATATTACTTATGTGTTTGTAAATTTTCCCATATTGATGATTATATAATTGCTCGTTAGACTTAAGATTGCCAAGGTATCTTGTGTGAGAATTATTATATTTTAATGCTACTTATGAATTGTACTAGGGTAATTCAGTTGGTAGTACTTGAATATAATATGAACTATCTAGAGATAATTGAGTAATTCAATAAATGATTCGTCATTTTAAAGTAATTAGAAAGAATATTCTATTGTTATTGATTAGTAGTGATTTATAGAATTCTCTGGCCAAAGTAAATTGATATTTGAAAAAAAACATTTTTTAAAATTTTAAATATAAATCAATAACTAATTAGCAGGAACGAATGTGATTAAACCAAAAGAGTAGACACTACATTCATGCTTTGTCCAATTGGAATATTGGATGACGAAAGGATTATACATCATAAACATGCATGCATGGACATATTAAGTCAAACCACTTTGATATTCCTGATATTTGGGTCGTCATTACATGTCTCTAGATTTTAAACTTGATCTATGATTATAAATTGTTTAATTAGAGAATTAAAGGTAAATTAAAAGAAGTTTTAATTTATTTGATTCTAATTATGAATTAAAATTAGAATTTATAATCATTGTCAAAATATTATAAACCTAATGAGTTACACATCAAAGAACAATTTGTGAAAAAAATTAATTTAATTAAGTTAAACTTAATTATAAAGTTTGAGAAGCTTTAAAGATCAAATATGAGATATTTGATTTTATTAAAATTAAATTAATAAAAATTAGAATTGGATTTTAATTATAATTAAAGAATTTAATTTTAGTAGGAATAATAAACAAAGAAATTAGCACTTCTTATTCTTCTTCTCAAAAGTTGAGAAATTACTTTGGTGGATATCATTGGAAGATGGACGATTGAACAACTTGTGATTGACACAGTGAAAAATTTGTTCAAAGATTTCAACCGAAAATGCGAATAAGGTATAATTCATACTTTACAAATAATGTTTTTATTCAAGTTTTATAATTATCGAGATTTGATTAAAATTTATAAAATATTGTTTTTGTTACGCTCGTAATTCGATCACGGTTGGTATCCAACAACAAAATGTTCTAAGAAAACAAACCCATTTTCCCATTGTTTTTTCTCACTCCCCTGTACAACTTCTTCAATTCATAGGAGCTAATTTGTTCGAGAGCCTTTCGTTGGAACTCTAAACCATTAGCCGCGACCAAGACTGCTCCGACCAACACTTAAGCTAATCATCAACTAAGTCAAAACCAATGGTCTTATCTTGGTCCTATCTTAATAGTATGCAGCCTTATCCCTATATAGTAAAGAGGCTATTTCCGGTAGACCCACATGCAGATATGACAGGATAATAGTGATGCAGGTTAAAAGAGTAAATATGTTAAAAAATGGCAATATATATTTACCTTACACCCCTATATAGGTAATAACAGATTATGGTCACCATCAGGATATATATATATATACCTGATGGTGACCATAATCTGCTATTACCTTACACCCCTGCAAAGACCGACTTTTCTCGTTGTTAGTTACGCTATGAGTCTTCACTGAGTGGCCCTGAGAATACAACAATCCTTCGATTTTATAAATCCATTGTGGGAATCTTTCCCCCTACACCTGAAAAAAAAAAGGACCCCGCAAATGTATAAAGAAAATTGGGTTGGACTTCTTATATGGTAAGGATGAGGCGCAAGGGCTCTAAGTTATGTCGTTTACCCTTATCCTATCATGCCAGACTTTCCTAATTCTAACCACTGCCTCAGTAAAGGCTAATTCTGACATATCTTCCTTGGTCACCTCCCTCCAGTTCTTGTAAGGCCTCCCTTTTCTCCTCTTATAGCCACTAAGGTTTATTTTCTCACAACATCGTATCAAAGATTATAGGGCATCCTGTTCACATGCCCAAACTACCTAAACCTTTTCTCTCTCAACTTGTTAGCAATACTAGCCACCTATAGCCTGTCTCTCACTACCCTATTCCGTACCCTATCTTTTTTGGTAATGTCACACATCCACCTAAGCATACGTATTTATGCTACCAACAACTGTCCCGTATGTCTACATTTAGTACGTTAGCACTTTGCACCACATAACATGGTTGGCCGAATCACCATTGTATAGAACTTCCCTTTGAGTTTTAAAGGGACCTTTTTATCACATGAAACACCTGATGCACTCTGTCATTTGACCCACCCAGATCTAATGTGATATACTATATCGTTATCGATACTACCATCTTTCTGAATGATGGATCCAAGGTATTTAAAACTTGATTTCTGTGGTATGATGTCAGTACAAATTGCTACCGCCGCCTTTTGTACCATTTGGCTACCTGAAAAGTTGTATTCTAAATATTGTATCTTTGATTTGCTTATTCTAAAACCTTTCGATTCTAATGCTTCTCTCCAACGTTTTACCTTGGCTTTGACCCCCTCCTTGATCTCATCCACTAGGACAATATCATCCGCAAATAACATACACCAAGGTACTTCTCCTTGAATATGTTTGGTAAGTTCATCTAACATTAATGTGAACAAAAAAAGGATTTAAAGTTAAGCCTTGGTGTAGTCCAACACCAATAGAGAACGCTTCTGTATCGCCTCCCATCGCCTTACACTAGTCAATGCTTCTTCATACATATCCCTAATTACTCTGATATAAATCCTAGGAATGCCCTTTGTTTTCAAACACCTCCATATGAATTCTCTAGGAACTCTGTCATACGCGTTCTCCAAATCTACAGAAACTATATGCAAATTTCGTTTTCGTTGCCTATAGCATTCTATCAGTCTCTGAAGTAGATGTATTGCTTTTTTTGTGGACTTATCAGGCATAAATCCGAATTGGTTGTCTGATATTGAAATAGATCTCCAGATTCTCTTTTCAATTACGTTCTCCCACAGCTTTATGGTATGACTTAATAATTTGATACCTCGATAATTGTGACATTGTTGGATGTCTCCTTTGGCCTTATACTACTTAATCTCCATTCATCCATCATCTTGACTGACTCGGGGATCACATTAAAGAGCTGACCTAACCATTCAATACCTAAAGCTCTTAGTCGCTTCCATACCTCTATAGGGATCTCATCTGGCCCTACAGCCCGTCTGCTCCCCATCCTCCTCAAAATCGTTGTAATTTCTCCCCTTGTGATCCTCCCCCATGAGTACCCGTTTAGAAATTGTCTCATAGGTACAATTAAAGTGTTTAATTGGTACATCAAAGTAGAGGATATTACACTTGGTATATTGGTATTTTGAATTGGAATTGGAAACATACGGATTGAGAAATTAGCCGATGCCAACATTAAAAAGCAATTCGGTTCAAGAGTTGAATCAAATGTCAAATCTTTAGATGCATAACACGTCACAATCTATATAGGAAAACCTTGTGAGATGATTGCATTAAAGAATTCATGTTAGGGTTGGTTAGGTAGGATGATGGATGATTATGGATATAGATTCAATGTGATTGATGAAACATCCTAAATCATTCCATATAGTCATTGTGACTATAATCCTACGACTTAGATGAGACCAAAGTATGAAATCCCTCATACATAACATGAAGACTAACGACTTCCATTAATATGGGAAGAACCAGAATTCTTTTATAGTTAGGATTGTTGGGTAAACCCAAGCCTGTTCTATACAGATATGTTCAAACCATGGAAATAAGTTTTTTAGATTAATGGGTCAGTTTTTACAAGAAGCGTTGATTTGTTGAGTAAACTCAAGGTTAACGTAGAAAGAGGCGAAATAGGGTAGCGTACATCAGATGTACGCGCATCAAGATTTGATAACCCAATGTGTGTGCATACATCTCGAGTTGATAGCACTATATGATAGTTGCATCTGTGATACAATTGATATGATCGATACCTACGTAGTCATTTAAGGTGACTTGTTAGGTAACTCCAAAGTCATTCTTAACAATGTCGGATATCGACTCACTAGAACACTTTGTCATAATTTTTCTTGAATTCGTAATGAGGGCTACGGATTCTTTGAAACTACTGGGAGCTATATGCATGTCACATGCAAGTCCTTATGATCATGCATGTATTTATATTCTAACATTCTTTCTCTCTTCACATTTAGGTTGATTGAAGATGTTTTCTAGTGTGAATTTGCCCCCACTTATGGATTCTAATAAATTAATTGGACCTAATTTTCTTGATTGGCTGAGATTTCTGAGAATTGTTCTTAGATATAAGGAGCTAGGCTATGACCTAGATGTTCCACTTCCTGATCCACCTGCTATTGATGCTTCTAATGAGGACCAGAAAGCACATCGTAAGCATCTCAAAGACAGTGACTTGGCTACCTGTATTATGCTAGCCTCTATGTCACCAGAACTACAGAAGCAACATGAGTCTATGGATGCTAATACCATAATATTTCATCTTAGAGAGCTTTTTGATGAGCAAGTTTAGTCTGAAAGGTTCGAGGCCTCGAGGCTGCTCTTCACGACTAAGATGACTCTGGGGACATCTACAGTGCAGTATGCACTAAAGATAAATGGTTATATTGAGAGATTGGCCATCTTGGGTTTTGTTATGGACTATGAATTAAGTGTTAACTTAACTCTGGTTCGATTGTCTGATAGTTATTCACAGTTTGTGTTGAACTATCAGATGAACCAAATATCCACGACAATCCCTGGGTTGATCAATCTGTTCAAGACAGCAAAGCAAGCTACAAGAAGGATAGCAAGCCTGCGCTAGTGGTGGACTCTTCTTTTTCTGGTTCAAGAAAAAGGAACCTAAACAAGAAAAGGTCTAAGAAACCAAAAGAAAATGTAGCCAAAAAGAAACTCAAAGAAACTACGCTGAAAGGAATTTGCTTCTATTGTGGCAAGATTGGTCACTGGAAGCAAAACTGTAAAGTCTATCTGGAGTCCTTAAAGAAGAAACAGGCATCAGATGCCTCGGCTCCTTCAGGTATATTTGTCATTGAGGTAAATATTGTTTATGATCATAACATATGGGATATTAGGTACTGATTGTGACTCACACATATGTAATGATATACAGGGCCTTAAGGATAGTAGACAGCTTATGAAGAGAGAATTGGACCTGCGCGTTGGCAATGGAACAAGAATTGCTGTATTAGTCGTAGGCACTTAGTTTTGTCACTCTCCAGTGGACTTGTAATTAAACTGAATGATTGTTATTTTGTAAACAAAAACTATATTATCTGTTTCTTGTTTAAATAGAGCTGATTTCCATTTGTGAAAATATAAAAGGTTGTTTCTTTTTCTTTTTTCTTCTTATTGATACTCGAACATGAAACGAAATGGTGATAGAATTGTACACGTGACTTGTATAGCTTGAAATGCCAGTCGGAGCTTAGCAAATTCAAAGGCCAAATAAAATTTTCCTACTAAATCTATCATAAACATTGGCCAAAATTAGATAGGATTACAAGGCTAAATAAGGGATCAATTTCTTTGTTGCCGTTTTTGTGTGTCACCCTGTATCTAAAAGTTATTTTTGTTTTTGTGTGTCACCTTGTGCCTGAGGCCATCTATCCATTCATTAACAGTCATTTAATAGAAGAATGAATGTTCTCAAGCACAAGATGACATAGGAAAACAAAAACAGTCACCCTATGCACATTATACAGGGTTATTGACGCTAGACAAGATTAGATAGGATTACAAGGTATCTCTCCAAATAGAGCTTGGAGCCAAAGGAAAAAAACTGATCCGATTCACAATTAAGAGGATATTTAACCAGTCAGTATATTATTTTTCACTCTCAACAGTTAAAACATAAAAAATTAGTCTATTTCGTGAATTATTCATGTTTAATCCGATCAAACCGGCCAGCCCGATCAGGTGTATATATCATTAATTTGATTAATTGATTTATATGTCCCTTGCCTAAGTTTACAGATGAGTACAGACAGTGATTTAGCACTTTGTTATGGGTACAACATTCCTCTTCTGCATCCCGCGAATGACCCCATAATATTTCCAAAGAAAAAACACTAACTTTCCTTCATATTTAGCCTAATCTTACTTAATAATCTAGCGACCGTTCGATACAAAATCTCCCCTCATCACCCACCAAAATTCCTACAGCATTACTGTTCGGTCACTTTTACCTCCCTCTCAGCTGCTTTAGCCTTTGCAATTTCAAGTCTAGCACTGACTGCATCCCATGACACAAGCTTCTCCATAAAGGTAGATATGTAATCTGGCCTTCGATTCTGCATGAGAAAACCAACATGACAATTCATAGACTGTCAACTACAAAATCTAACAATCAAAATGGGAAATTGTGTCATCAGATGGTTGGTAAAATGTTACTTGGAATAATTTTTTACCAACTGAATCTCACCTGAAAGTCAAGGTAGTAAGCATGCTGTAGAGACAAAGCAGACAAGCAAGAATACATAGTTAGTCACTTAAGATTTTCCTATCGAATGAGCAAAGTTCATTTAAACGTGAAAAGGAGAGTTTGGTAAGTACCTCCCAAACATCAATTGTGAGGATTGGCTGCAAGAAATGAACGACAATATTAGACATGCATAAACATTTGTTCAGATTTTCCACTATCACTTCAGTAATAGCACATGTCATTAACAAAACATAAGTTCTATGGTCAGAAAACTAACGGAATAATCCCAGACAAGGGGATTGACAGCATTGGGGCTCTTCACTATTACAAGCTTCTTGTCCTCTTCTGATGGGCGAGGATTTACAGCATTTGCAACATCAAGTCTATTTGCCTTGTCTGCAAAACAAAATAACAAAGACACGTCACTTCCATTGAGATTGATTCGTTCAGGTAATGAAAATAAGTGAACTATCTCGTCAGGGGAAGCAAAACATCACTCACACACGAGCCAAGCCCATCCAGAACCAAACTGCGTAGCTGCTGCTGCCTTAAACTCCTGCACGAATTTATCAAAAGACCCAAAATCCCTTTCAATCAACTGCAGAAGCTCTCCTGTTGGCTTTCCACCACCACCTGGTTTCATGGATTCCCAGAAAAACTGGTGGTTCCATGCCTAAAACGGGCAATGCACAACGGATAATACCACATTCATTCTAGTCAGCCAATGAACAAAACTAAGCTGTAAGATTAAAGAAGTCTAACAAACTTGGAAGCAAAGCCATACCTGCGCAGCGTTGTTGAAAGCTGGAAGCATGTCGCCTTTGTTGTAAGTGGTAATTATGATATCTTCTAAAGGCACACCATCAAGCTCCGTCCCCACAATTTGCTTGTTCAAGTTGTCTACATAAGCTCTGTGATGCTTACCCCAGTGATACTCCATGGTGTCTTTGCTCATATGTGGCTCTAAAGCATTCTACCCCACAAGATCAATCAATAAACGTACAAAGCACAGATTAGAGGGGAAAAGAAGAACACTAAAAATCAAACCTTTGTGACATAAAACTTCGACTAGACCACAAAACATTTCTTTACCAGAGGATATGGAGGAGGCTTGAGCTCCAACTTCGCCGACACTCTGACAGCACCAGCCATTTTGCTGCTTAGATTCTACGAGATAACAGCAATGGATGGTCAAAACAAAGACACCGATACTCTCCATTAATCAGTAATCTCACACTGCACACAAGCCTTTCGTCAAACATCACCAGAACATAACAAACCTGAGTGGCCCGTTGAAACACCTTTCCGGGTCCGACAAGCCCTGCCATACAAGCAAAAGGATCAGCGACATGGGAAGAGGACTGTTAAAGCTAAATCGTTGCGCGTGGAGGACACAACCTTGGCCTGGGATAAGCGTGGTCGTTAGTACCATTTCGTGAGTAGGACACACTCTCTGCTTCTCTTTTCTGCCTCAGGAAATGTTTTTGGAAATTTAGGGGAGAGTGTTGACATAATCAGATGGTGAAGAGTTCTTTACAACCTGGATCTTGCCACGTGACGCCGTAATAGATCTGAACCCTTCATTTAGAATAGGTATAGTTTGTACTGAAGGCAGCACTAGTTAATGCGGTACATGTACGACCATTAGTAGTACATTTAGAGTTTTGTTTTTTTTAATTTTTAGAAAGCCATTGATTTTTTAAATATTTATATACTGAAAATTATGCTGCTTTTGATTCTCTGATGGAATATATTTCTTAACTGTTATAACTTTAAAATTTTGAAAAAGTAATTATTCTATAAAGACACATAAATTTGAAAATTTATTTATTTATTTATTTTATTTAAAATATAATACAACACCACCACTAACTACCTAAACAATGGGTCGGAGAGAGGTTTGAAAAAATAAACATGTCTGTGAAGATGCGGACTACTTACAAATAGAAAAAAAGACCCTATAAAATTTCACTCTTCCAGAGATTGACTTTGGGCTTTTCCTTAACGGTTTAGGTGGAAGGCGAAGAAGGAACAAGCCATGAGTGAGATATCATTCTGGAAGAGTTAGAATTCTAACATTGTGTTAAGACATAAGGACCAAGGGACAGTTTTCTAATATGGTCGACTAAAGGAATTATAACACGGGTTAATGCTCATTTGGTGATTAACTCACTCGTAAAATATAATTAGAAAGTCATCTCATAATATAATAAGACGGGAAAGAGATTATTCTTCACCATACAGAAATTTCACTAATATGTGAAATCTGAAAAGGTTCAGTAATACATAACGTAACGTTATTTTTAACTGGTAAAGATATTGTTTCCAATCATTTAAAATATATGTTATATAATTTATAATATAATGTGTAAATTATATTGTTAAAAGATTATAAATTATGTATTTGGAACTGGTTCTGCCGGATTCTGGCGGAACTGAACGTTGCCGTTTGGATCCATGAGTTGGCTGTTTTCTGCAGTGACTTCGGAGTTGAGATCTCTGCAAAACAAAGAAGGCACGTCGGGAGTTGTGTCCCGATTAGCCCCTCCGACGCTCAAGTCAGTTTTTGGTGAAGGTGAGGTTGCTGAATGCAGAGCCAACTAGGTTATGATTGCGTACGTCTTTTACGGTGGAATTATACCTTATATATGGAGCAGTAGCTAGGTTTAGGTCTTTACGTGTGCATGGAGGTCTCTCTCATGCGGACGGGCTGAGGAGAGCGTGGATTGAGCTTGGGCTTGACATAGCCATTAAGTAGGAGATTGACCTTTGAAGAATGGACCGATCGACCCACAGGTCATCTTGATTGAGTCCGGGCCCAACACGGCCGACCCGACCATAAGCCCCCTACTCCTCGAGTCTGAGCGAAAAGAAGGGTCGGAGGAGTATGTAGAGGTTTTGGAGCTCGTACATAGGACGAATCGTAAATGGGGCGATCGGTCGGACATAGAGATGTAGCTCGTCTGTGGGATAACTTATGAAGTAGTCAATCGGTTGGGCATTATCGTTGTAGCTCGTATACGGGACGGGTAGGGCAGTTCCAATCGATCGGATGTCGACTGGTTGTGCGTGACTGCTCGTACTGGGGTCGGTCGACTGAGTGCCCCAACTGATCGGCCTCGATACTTATTGCGCGACAGCTCGCACTAAAGCAGGTCGGGTGGTCATCATTGGCGGGTGCGTGAAGGTACTTGAAGCATTTATTGTTTGACGGCGCGTGCCTTCTGACGGCTTTTCAAAATCTGAAGCGTATCATCCTTGTAACCGTTGTGCAGCTGTCCCGTACGTCCTTTCAACTGTCGCGCCACTCCAGATTTTGAATAACCCTAATTCTCCTTGGCTTGGATTTTGCCGAGTGTCCAAGCTTGCTCAGATTTTCTCCGTGTGTCGAGCTTTGATTGGGTGTTCCTTCTACCGACCCTCTATAAGTACTCAGAGTCAGTGAGTTGCAGAGTTTTTTACCTTTTTCTTTCGCTCTCGAGCTTACGCTTTGCTTTCACTTGCTCTTTCTCGTTCACGGTTCTCGGAAATTTCTTTCACTCCGTCGTCCGATTTCCTCATTTCCTATCACTAAATAGGTACGTCCTTTTTCTTCATTCCCTCTTCTAAAGCTTTCTTTTTTCAAAAGTCTTCTTCTGGATAAGCATGTCGACGGCCAGTTCTAGCAGTCTGGTGGAGGGTGTTGAAGAAGTATCGATGAAAGAAAGGAAGGATGGGCTGGTTGTAGAAGTGCCGCCGAGAAATGAATCAACGATGACCGTAGGGGAGTTGAATCGGTCGGTCCTTAGATATAACATCCCCACGTCTTGGGGACCCCGGCTGGCCCTGAGGAACGAGCGAATCCATAGCAACTTGAGTGGATATTTCGCCGTTTCTGATAGTTTTTTCTCGGTTGGTGGTATGAGGCTCCCATACGCCCCGATTATCGATGAGGTGTGCACTGCCTATCAGCTGATGCCGAGCAAAATTCCTCCGAATAGTTGGAGGTTTATTAACGGTCTGGCGTTGTTATGCCATCAATTCGGTCATTCGCCCACGATTGGCATCTTGCGTCATTTTTTGAGGATGAGCTAGAGTCCGAGCTCTAGGTCTGGGATCCCCTTTCTTCAATATAGAGACGCCCAATATCGCCCGGCCGTAACAGCTTCGAAAGTCTCTGCTTGGCGGATGAAGTATTTCTTTGTGAAACCCCTAGGTCCTCCTCCGAATGCCGACCATGGAGGTATCCTTTGGCCGAGTGGTGGAATGACACGTCGAGCGTGTCTCTTAGTATGGGAGAGTGGGAGGTGGTCGGGCGCATAAAGGAGCTCGGCCGTTACAATTTCACTCGGCTCGTCCAGGGATATTTTGGGAGAGCTTGGGCAGATTCTTTTTTACTCGTCCCCCCGCCACAAATTAGCGGGCTAGGAGAGGAGGTCGCCCCGTCTGGTTGACACTTCGTGGTTGAATTATTTGCTATCTGTTTAAGTATTGGTTTCGCTTTCTGATACGTTTTATTGTCTTGCAGCCATGGTGAGGATAGAAGATTTCGCCGGGTCCTCCTAACCCTCTAAGTCCAAGAGGCAGGCCGAACAGCGGAAGAAGAGGAGAGAGGCGGAGACTGGTGAAGGCGTCGCTCTACCAGTGGAGCCGGGTCGTTCCACGGTGTCGCCAGATCTTCCGGCCGCTGGAGATCGTCCTGCCGCTTCAGTGTTGTTGCCGATTATGCCGGTCAGCGCGAGCCGAGCAGTGCAGGTAGAGGAGGAGGAGGAGGTAGAGCCTCCTCTCAAGAGGAAGAGATTGGTTCGGCTCGGTGATCTACCGTCCGGCTCGCCAAGTCAAGGCGGGAAAGAGAAAGAGACGAAAGGCAAGGGGAAGGGGCGAGCCACGAACCCTGGGCAATGGGAGTCTGCCATCAAATTGGCTAAGGATGCCTCGATCGGGGACCTCAAAGTGTCCCGTTATATTGTTGAGAGGATTACTCCTCCCGTGGACGAGCAAATCATGGACAAGAAGAGTGACCTGGAAATAGGATCTCAGCTCGTTCGTATCGGTATACGGAGTGCGGTGACGTCCTTCGCAGTGCTGCAGCGTCTGGAGACTTTGGACTAGGAAGTCCAGGACCTCCATGAGCAGATGAAGGCTTTGAAGGATGAGCTTTCGGAAGTGAAGGAGGAGAGAGACCGCTTCCAGGCTCAAAACTCTTCTTGGGAAGAGGAGAAGAAATCCCGGGAGGAGATGATGGGCGTTTTGAAGACTTAACTGGCTACGGGAGAGGAGGAGAGGAACGAGCTGAAGAAAACGGTGAGGGTGGAGCGGGAGCTTAGCAAGAAATACCGCGAGGATTGCCATTCCGCAGTGGAGGGGAGGAATAGAGCCGAGGACACATTGCAGAAGGTACGAGACTCTATTAGGAAGCAGCGG
>JANITW010000006.1:70752825-70762902 GCA_027564335.1 Erythroxylum williamsii
ATCGCTTATTGCTCTTCTTATCTCTTCTCTTCTTAGCTTGCACCAGGTAAAATTTGTCTTCAACGTCTATTTCTTGTCTATTTCCTTGTTCTGAACTTAAAGATCTATACGAGGAAAATCAGTGACCGTATTGATCTTCATTTTATGGTTCGTTGATTCGCTTTTCGGGTTTGAGATTTTTTAGGAATTTGTGTGAGCGGCGAAGTGCTTCAATTGTCGACTTGTGTTCATGAGAAGTTGATAGTTTGTGTCAGATATTCGGGCTGTTCGGGTCAGGCCTTGACGTAGAGAAACTTTTTCGAGTGGTGGTTAGTATATTTCTTTATGAGTCTTGCATTTCTTCAATCATGAAGACCTTTGCCGTTCATGTTTTATGCTGATTTTTTAGATTATTAGCTTTTCCCGTGATTAAAGGTTTCAATCAATGGCGGCTCCTCCCACTGAAACCGATCATGCCTGATTCTTCATCCTCTTAAGTTCCTATAAACATCCCTCTACTTGATTTTCACTACTTGTTTTGAATATTTTGATTCGATTATCATACACTTCAATCTTTCAACTTGGTTGTGGTAAAAAGATAGCTTAATACGTTGTGCGTATAGCTTAATACGTTGTGCGTGGGTGTCAATTGCTTTAGCCTCGTTTTGGTAGTGAATGAAGCTTTTTAGCAAGATCCTATTTTAGAGTTTTGATTCCTTCTATTGAGATTCTTGTTTTGTAAGCAAGAAATTGTGCTCCAACGTGCTTTTTCATTTGCTCACAACAGCTTTACTAACGAATATTGGTTTCGCTATACTTCTATCATCTGGGATTTTTGTATTGTACAGGCCAAAAAATGTGTATAAAGACCCAGATGATGGCGACAACGATTTTTGTTGGAATTGGAGTTTGTTCAATGCCTGGCTAATCCTATTTACATTCACTATAAGCTCAGGATAAATGTTGGAGTTTTGTTCTTTCTTCATGTTTCCTGCACCAGGAATATTATGACCTCTGTAATGTTTCTGAGTGTGTTTTATTGCGCAACCTTGAGTCTTGTTCAGAATCCTGGATTACTTTTTGAAATGCCTCTTGCTCAAAATTCCAATGTTTGCTTGGTAATTTCTATTTGAAAGTTTAGTTGTTGATAACTAAATGAATATTGATTCGGAAGACAAGAACTGGTGATCCAATTGTTTCTTGAGTTCATACTCATTCTACTTTTACTCTAACATTATTTTGCCAACGGACAGTAGCTCTGGTTGTTTGGTATATTCTTTATCCATATGAAGCTCCCACTTACAATATTAGATGAATCTTCTGTAGCTATTCATGCGGTTAGTTGTTTCTTGCGTATTTAGCTTTATGTTCTTGACTCGTGTTCATGTCTTTTCTATATATAGGCCTTGGGTGTCATTTTTCACCTTCTGGTCTTTATCCATTTTGTGTATTCCCTGATGCTGGATTGCTGAATTTTTAAACTGTAGATTTAGCTCAGAACCGCTATTTTGAAGATGAAGCATTTATTGGCTACTTGAAATACCTCCAGTACTGGCAACGACCAGAGTACATAAAATATATAATGTAAGCTGATCTCTTAAAAAGTCATTGTATGATGAGGATTTTTCCAATTTGATGGGGATTAACTGTGCTATTCTTCCACCTCATATTAATCTACATGCTCATCATCTAGAATGATTTCAGGTATCCACATTGCCTTTTTTTCCTTGAACTTCTCCAGAATGCTAACTTCCGCAATGCAATGGCACATCCTAACAGCAAGGTTTTTTTCTCATACTTATTTAGTAAACTTTTTCTGCGTTTCAGGTGTTCATGTGTTTCCCTCTTAACTCTAGCTTTTACGCATATAAATATTTCAGGTTGCAATCTCATCCTCCTTTCAAATCTATTGAGATCCCCTAACTTTTGAACCCTTTTTAGTATCACACCTTTTCGGTTGCAGAAAATATTTACTAGTATTGCTGAGGGTTTGTAGCTTAATATCCTGGATTGATAAAGAAAAGATTCCAAAGGGGGAAACTGATTCACCTTTCCTTCCTTCATCCAACACTGCAATGAATCCATCTTAGATGTTTGAAAATCGGCTTGTTTCCCTGTGCTGTATGATCCGGGATACAAATAATTGACCTGTTCTAAGAAGCTTTTTTCAGTTACTGAGTCGTAATGAATTAGTGAATGAATATTCAGCTTTTGTTGTTCCAAGTATATATCTCTTTATGCGAAATCCAGTGTATAGCTATACATGAATAATTTCAGCACTGACTCTTCCGTTCTTGGAGCATGTAGGAGTTGGTACATAGGCAACAATTCTTTTTCTGGAAAAACTACAGAAACAATCGATTGAAGCACATTTTGCCAAGACCTCTTCCTGAACCTGTTGCTGCTCCTCCTACCTCGGCGGCACCTCCCCTTCCAGCTCAATCTGTGCCCCCTGTACCTCCAGCCATTTCCATGACAACAGCTCCACCCCAAGCCCTTTCTCCCATGCCCTATGGGATGCCCCCCGGATCTGGTCTTACGAAAAACGATATGCGAAACACTGGACTTGATAGAAGAAAGAGAAAGTACATAACTTAGTTCTTGAATATCTTTCCTCTCACCCCCATCTCTACACCCTTCACTCCCTCTTTTTCTTTCTTTTTACTCTACTTCTTTCAACTTTTGCAGGAAGGAAGGTTAACTTGCAGATACAAGGAAGTCAGAGATATTCATCCAGCCAGTTTTGAGCTTGAAAGATGAGTCATTTGGATTATAGATCAGGATTATCCGCACTTGATTCATAATTATATTTTTCTTTATATTGGTAGGTCCTTTGTACTTTTGGTTTTATTGACATGTGAGACATTTTATAATCGTCTGATCTCCTAACCTCCAAGCAGGAAATGTGTTATTTAGAATCAAGAATAGAGCAATCTTTCGGTCTTTATCAAGTTGGTGTCATTTTCACGTGCAGAAGATTGGTTTTTCTTCACAAAACTGGGTCAATAGCGTTATTCTTACATTCTTCATATCAACTTCCTGTGATTGTGGAATTTCAGCGACTTCTTGATATATACTATAGTGTTAGATTCCTATTTGAATTGGATGTCTCAGGTCATAGATGACGTGGCAGCTGGCAGCCAACGTCAACTCCTTTTTCAAACATATCTGTACATACATCATTTGACTAGGCCAGGGTAAGTCTTATCGGTATCAGGTCGCCGCGTCTTCTGAGTTGTCAAACTGTCCACGGCCACGTGGATCTAGCTAGATGAGAGCAATAGTTTATTTTATGTGTTTTCTTGTCCTAAACGTAATAACCAGAGATTCTTGACAATCAAGCTGTAATGATGATGTTGGTACAATGAACAGAGTTGTATGGTGTTCACGTGGAAATCTACGATTGGCCAACATAGATCAAAAAGGCCAACATCGTAAGCCAATTACATGAAATTCAGATCTCTTGTCTAATATTATGGTGTCTTATTGTATCTAATAAATTTCAGTCATTTATTTGTGTAGGTTTCATGTAGGTCTCGCGTGGGTCTCGCAAAATAAATGGTTGAAATTTTATGAGACAGAATGAGACAGGGTAATATTGGATAGAAGATCTTGTCCTAATTACATGTCTCGTATTGTTTTTCAGCTAATATAAACTTTACTTCCCACTTTCTATTAAATTTTGAACAAAGAAATAAAAGGATGAGGTTTGAAATGTCTAATAAGTTAAAAGATTTTTTTATTAAAAAATAAGATAGAAGGGGCCAGATCAAGTGAGAGGGCAACCCTGAGGGTCCCAAATCTCCTGTCCCTTCTCTCTTGGCCCTATTTTGTCTCTCTTTCATATGAGTCATCTATTCATGTGGGACGCACATAAATAGATGACTTAGATGAAAGGAGGATAGAGTAGGGCCAGGAGAAAGGGCCAGAGGATTCCCCAACCCTAAGGGTGGCCTCACAAAAGCGGAACTCGATTATCTCAAGCAGAGCTTGAAGATTTGGCGGTGAGATTAAAATGTTCAAAATTTTGTGAGATTGAAAAGCCAAAATTTGAAAGAAAACACTATTGACTCTAGTTCCTTTCTTTGTCTCTGTAAGATCTGGGTAACAAAGTTGGATCCAAACCTCATGATCTCTCTTTCTTTCCTAAATTTTCTAAGGTATTTTATATTTTATTAAAATTTTTAATTTACTTTTTATATTTTATTAAAATTTTATTTTTCAAAAAATGTGGTATAAAATTTTTAATAAAATATTTTAAAATTATAAGTAAATATAAAAATTATAGGGATATAATAAAAAATGCAGTATCTAAACAATATCACAAAATAGATAATAATTTTCATAATTTGATAATTTGAATGAAAAAAAGTCGCATAAGTCTTATTGTAATTAGTCCTTAGAAATTTGAATTTAAGACTTGTAATTAAAGCCCAAGAACTTAACAGATCTGTTAGGTCTTAACGGAAGCTAAAGTTTTAATTAACTAACATGTTTCTGAAAATTACGAAGGAACCCTATCTCCTGAACCCCAACAGGAAGCCCAAAAAATCGAACAATAGAAACAACGCTGGGACGGGAATCAAAGGGTATGGATCACGAAGAGCATGAGGTGTACGGTGGCGAAATCCCCGACGAAGGGGAGATGGATACCGACGTAGCTGAAGACGACGACCGGACTGAAGCTAACGCCAAGGTTTTCTTTCTCTCTTGCTAAGGGATTTGTTTTGTTGGTATTTTAAGGTTGTTTGAGTTATTTCTTTTGGGTTTAATGTATAGGAATTGGAGGAGATGAAGAAAAGATTGAAGGAGATCGAAGAAGAAGCTGGAGCTCTCCGTGAAATGCATGCTAAGGTTGAGAAGGAGATGGGTTCTGTTCAAGGTATCGCCAATACTACCAAGAAAGCTTATTTATCTGTTATGTCTTTGTTGACATGGGGATTGAATTGGGAAAAAGATGTATTTTGGTGATCTGGGGTAGATAATATGGTTGGAGCTTAAGCTCTCGCCAGCTTGAATTGAACTGATGGGTTTGTGTTTAATTTATGTTGGTATTGTGTAGAACCCTCAAACGCTTCTGCTTCTCAGGCTGAAAAGGAGGAGGTCGATTCCCGCTCGATATATGTTGGCAATGTGAGGGTTAACCAGACCTTTCTTAATTTACTTTATCTCCATTATATTCTACGTGTTCATGTCGGGAGAGGTCGGTTATAGTAATTGATTCCAGTTAGGGATTATAAAATTAAGGGTTTGGTTGGGGAACGAATGAGTATACTTGCCCTTGAAGTGTGCCTTTCTGGTCTTACCTTTGATATTGATACAATATGTGGTGTGAACTATTCGGAATTTTACTTGTAAACGTAGAGTGGATTCTGTGTTTCATTATTTGTGGCACCTTGAACAAGCTGCTATAACAGAGAGGAATGCTGTTTTGTGTCTTTAACTTCAGGTGGATTATGCTTGTACCCCTGAAGAAGTGCAGCAGCATTTCCAGTCCTGTGGAACAGTGAATAGAGTGACAATTTTGACTGACAAGTTTGGTCAACCAAAAGGGTTTGCTTATGTCGAGTTTTTAGAGATCGATGCTGTTCAAAATGCTCTGTTGTTAAATGAGTCAGAGCTGCATGGCCGCCAATTAAAGGTAGTTGAAATGATGTCTCTGCTGGTAATTACTTTATGAGTTTACTTGCATCATTTTGATGGAGGAAATGGTATACTTTCAGGTCTCCGCTAAGCGAACTAACGTTCCTGGAATGAAGCAGTTTCGAGGAAGGCGTCCCAATCCTTATCTCGGTTTCCGATCTCGAAGGCCATTTATGCCTGCTCCATTCTTTCCCTCATATGGTTATGGGTTAGGACTTAGCCTGTTTGCCTCATGTAGCTTTTGAAATGTCATAATAGCTGTGTTGATCTTTACTAAATAAGCTCAGTAATTACCAGGCTTGTTATAGGGCACTTTAGAGACTTAACTATTGAATCTAGTTGAAAGGAAGAAGGGTTCAGATGGCATGATTACTTGGAGTCTTTATTCCCATTTAAAACTTCCATATTTGCTTAGTGTAATTGTAAGGCACTTACTTCTTCATGCAATAAATAGATCTTGAATGTGAAAAACACTGGACGTAGCTGTTATTGAAGGAACTAGTCTGTTAGTCAAATGTGACACAAGTTGTACTTTTAATGTTTCCTCAACTACTTTCTGTATTTGCCTATCTGCATCTAATATTATGTGTTTGATCTTGGCTATTTCCATTCTTTTGGAGTACAGAGAGCTTGTCAATCACCATCGTTGTTCCGGTTTGCAGTATATTGCTTTAAGAAAGAATTGATACATTATATTGTCAGATTGAAATAAATGCTCTTGGACTCCCAAAATTTGCTTACATGGAAGCTTGTTTGGATTTCATACTGCACAAGTGGATGTTTTAGCCTGGACATATTTATAATTTATGCTTTCTTTTTAAATTTAGTAATGCTGATCTCTTTCATTTCCTTTTTTTGTCTTTATTATCTTTCCATAGAAGTTTTTGACATTTAATGTTTGTGGTAATGTGTTACTTATCAACACTCCTATTCGCAGAATGATTTAAGAGAAATACTCTTTTTAAGTAATTTCATTTGTTTGTCATGCATAATTGCTCAAATATTTCAATAGTCAGTGTGTTAACATTTTCATTTTCACGGGCAGAAGAGTTCCAAGGTTCAGGCGGCCAATGCGATACAGACCATACTGAAAGATATTCTGTAACAATTTCTAAAACCATCGGTTGAGCAAATGACACCTCTTGGTGGTCATATCGAGATTGCGGCGATCTTCAAGTATTTGAAGATTAAACGATCATTCCGGTGGGATGTCTCTACTAAATTCTTGTTTACCACAAATGTTGCAACTATTCCATAGGGATTGAGGGTAGCAGAAATGCAGATGTCGGATTCACTTTTAGTCTTTGTACACAAGAATTCTGGATCTATATTTATGTTTCTTAGTAGAACATTGGAGAATCCGAAGCGAACAAAATGGAAGCTTTTGCTAATTCAGAACTCCTCCTGTCTTGTTAGGACGTGATGTTTAGTTCTTGTTCTCTTACACTGATCAAAGGTTGTCTGGTTTGTTATGTCATGGTTAGCTGCAATTCTTCAGAAATTCAAATTCATACATATACAGGTATTTTTGCACAGCTCTAACCCTTTTAAGAGCTCCCCAAAGCTTAAAAGCTATAGGAGTGCAATTACCAATGCGACAAGCAAAACCCTTCTTCTAATTCCCACAATCGTCCCTCATCAATTCTAATGCAAGCATAAATTTTTGCTTTAATGAACATCACAATTAGGTGATGAGATCGCTCCCAACGTTCATAAAACACAATTTCATATGTAGTGTTGTGCTCTATTATCTTAGGTAGTTCATCTTTCTGAATAGTGTAATCAATTTCTATCCATCCTAGATGAAGAAGAATTCTTCCATTTCAAATCTTATAATTTTCACCTCTAAGTTTGAGAATTTCACAACTTGTATAAGAGAAACTAACAGTTTCAATAACTGCACATATTAAACATACATGCTACTTATCAATAAATTGAGGCTAACAAATTATATATATGTATTACCAATGTGAAGCATATCTTAAAAGACATAAATTAAGTGACATAAGAATTGCATATGGTCTATATTTTAATGCAAATGGATTTATGTTAAACTATATGATAAAACTATCAAATTATACACCAATTTCTAATCCTTACAGGTAAAATAGAAAAATAATTTAATATTTCATTCTAATTAATGATTCAAATATAATAAAAATTCCTATGGGATAAAATGTATTATACGAAAATAATTAATTATAATTAAAAGTCTCTAAATTTTATGTGATTAATTACATAAATATATAATTAGGGTTGTCGTGGCTAAGTCCTAATAATTAATCACTAAAAACTTTTTATCCATGATGTTATTCATAAGGCAAAATATAGATATAATATCTACGGAATAATATGTCATGGTTAATAGTTATTCAAATATAATATCAATGTATAATATATACAGACATGAGTCATCAATTCAAATAGCTGAGGCTCACTATGCCCTCCTATGAGTGCACTGGTTCAAGCCCAGCCACAAAATATGTTGTTTTTATTAAAACAAAACACACAACATAGCTATAAACATATCTGATTGTTAACAAAACGCAAAGAAAATCCCATACAAAGACCAACACCAACAAATGGAACGATGCAGTCCAATATCTGATTTAGATTTCAAAACACATACAAAATGACGTAGTTTAATTCGTATGGGTCTTCTTCAACCTATAGCCTAGTCAAACCGACCCATCAGATGCTTCACAAAACTAGTCCAAAAAACACCATAAAAATGTTTTTTTAACGTAAAAATGCTTCTAAAACACTTAATTGAAGATTTCTACCTTTAATCTAAAGAAAAACAACTCTAAATTGGAAGTTTTCGAATATGCAAAATTTTTCAGAAATTTGAAATTCTCCAAAAACTTCAATAAGACAGAGGCTATCCTTGCTCTTGCTCTGATACTAAATGTTAGCTCATTCTAACATATATTTAACAATAATATACATTAGAATAAGAAAATAAAATAAATGCGGAAGAAAACAAAATTACCTCATGTCATTGTTGTGTGTTCTTGAAGAGTTGTGTTTTTAGAATTCTTTTAAGTTCTTAATTCCTAAATACGATGGTGTATGTTAATAAAAGAGAACATAATCTTAGGGACCCAAAATTAGAGAACAAACCAATATGAATGTGCTTCCATCGAGCACAATAAGAGTTACCATAAAACCAAAAATTGAATACCCACTAAATGTATAATGTTTGGACCATTATTATAGCAAGAAGTTGAAAGGTTCTCACATTTTTTTCTCATTATTTACTTGGAATTGTCTCCTATTTTTGAATAAAATTGAAAAAAAAAACTAATTAAAACATAACAGTTTATCTTTTAAATCAAGTAAAATATTTAAGAAAATATATACGAATTTTGTGCATATTAAGAGTCATATTTTAATGGCTCTTGTAACTACGATGATTAATATTTGACGTGTTGTACATTTACTTGGCACTGTTGTTCATGGTCTCCATTTGTTTAGGAGATGGATATGGATTTCAACAGGAAGTGAAAAATAGGTCGAGTTGATTTTGTCCATAAACATTTTCAGCTTAACATTGAACACATTATTAGGCTTCCCAACTATTCACATCCATTTGCGAGGAAATCTCCCATGTCCCCCCAGATTTTAAGTCTTCGCTTGGCATATAAATTGCATCCAAGCTTCACCGAAAAAACCATTAACTTCATTAAATATAATTTTTTATATTTTATTAAAATTTTTAATTTTTTACAATAAACTTTTTATATTTTTTCAAAGAATTCTTGTTCGGAATCCTTGACGTGGTTCATATAGGTGGAGAGTCGTCAACCCATTGTTGATTGGCAAGAGTGCAAAAAGTTGGTGACACATAAATTTTGGCCAGCTCATGAGGGAACCCAGTGCCAACGATTATTGGCAGTGAGACAAGTCGGCACGGTAGTGTACACAAGAATTCTGGATCTATATTTATGTCTCTCGGCGGAACATTGGAGAATCCGTAGCGAACAAAATAGATGCTTTTGCTAATTCAAAACTCCTCTTGTCTTGTTAGGATGTGATGTTTAGTTCTCGTACTCTTACACTGATCAAAGGTTGTCTGGTTTGTTATGTCATGGTAAATTGCAATTCTTCAGAAGTTCAGATTTATACATATACAAAATTTTTTTGCACAGCTCTAAAAATTTAATTACTTACAATTATTTAGAGCAAGAGATCTAGAGCAGTTGTTTTGAGTTTAGTTTTAAATTTTATATCTTTGAATATATAAAGGACACATTCTTGAAATAGTTTTACAGTATCCATCCTGATCTAGTATTGTAGCGTCCCCTCATCGCAGGGTACACATCGGAACGCCCGAAGGTCGCTATGATACGTATCCCACGATAAAGGCGCACTACCTGAACATTCCCGCTAAAATCCACATGGCATCGCAATAATAAAACCATAATATAACAGAAATCAGTAAGTTTTAAAATC